>AP025071.1:15089269-15144397 GCA_036186865.1 Eustoma russellianum
AACAACCGTATATATATATGTTTCATTTATATACATATAGCCTTTCATAGTTATATATTTGTATATTTCTAACACTACAAGCATAGATCTTGCTTATTCTTAAAACAAAATTTGAACATACTACATGATGATCCCATTTTTGATATAAACATAAGTATTGAATCTTAAATCCATGAAGGATCTAGGAAGAGTACTTGCCTTGGTTCACCTTTCTTACACTTAGAAGATGTTTCCTTCACTTGGTTTGGAAGAGAGTTCTTCTTCCTTCCTCCTAGGTATACATGGTGTTTAGGGTTTAAAAGGAGGGTTAGTGAGCAACTTATAAAACTAAGTATATAGAAGAATTAAACTTAAACTTCATAAAGTTCTTACCTTGATTGCTTTTGATTCTAGATGCTACAACCTTCTTGAATCTTTCTTAGTTGATTGAGTGTTTATGATACTTGATTTGAGTGATGTTGGTGTGAAGAAAGGAGAAGAAAATCTTCTCCTTATGGAGGGTGAACTTTCGGCCTAAAGGGGGAAAATGAGGGTGTTGGAATGTTTTTTGGGTTTTCCTTGGAGATAGGATGAATTTGGTTGGTTGAAGATGTATTATTTGAGGGGTTAAAGAAGAATTAAAATTTCCTACTTTTCTAAGGGGTGGCCGGCCAAGCATGGAGGGGAATGGGGTGGGAGACAAACTTTTGACAAGCATGGGGTGGAGGGATGAGTTAAGGTAAGATTCTTAGGCATGCTAATATTTTAATCAAGGTGTAAGACAAGTTGTCTTCACCTTTCTTTTTCTTTTTCTTTTTCTTTTATTTTGTATGTATATAATTGTTTTTTTTCATTTATTTAATGTAGTATAAAATTGTTGTGACATGTATTTCTTTTTGATTTAATTTATCCTAATAGTTTAAGTTGTTACTAATTAATTTAATTGGGTTTTTATTGTATATACTCAAATGTTTGTAATATCTTTGCTAATATATTTGATAATATAAGTCTAGTTTTATGGATCGTACACCTACGAAATTATATTACGGTATTAGAAGTCGTTACGACATAACGAATTTTCCGGGTTGTAACATTCTCCCCCCTTATAAAAAGTTTCTTCCTCGAAACTTACGTACCTCATACGAACAGTTGGGGATATTGATTCTGCATTTGCTGCTCCGGTTCCCAAGTTGCTTCCCGCTCAGTATGATTACTCCACTGTACTTTCACAAATGGAATTGTCCGTCTCCTCAACACTTGCTCCTTACGGTCCACGATCCGTATGAGGACTTCTTCATATGTAACGTCATCTTTAATAGTTACAGGTTGTTGCTCCAGTATATGATCCGGATCGTGTACATATCGCCGTAACTGAGATACATGAAACACATTATGTACTTGGGATAATGTAGGAGGTAAGGCCAACCGGTATGCAACAGCTCCAACTTTCTCTAGTATCTCATAAGGGCCAATAAATCTAGGGCTCAGTTTCCCTTTAATCCCAAATCTACTCACGCCTTTGGTCGGTGAAACTCGCAAATATACTTTCTCGCCTACTTCAAACTCAATCGGTCGTCTCTTTGTATCAGCCCAGCTTTTGCTACGATCTTGAGCAGCCTTCAATCTATCACGTATCACCTTGATCTTTTCCAGAGTCTGCTCTACCAGTTCCGGGCCCATAATAGTTCTCTCGCCAACTTCATCCCAATATAATAGAGATCGACACTTCCTTCCATACAATGCTTCAAAAGGTTCCATATCAATAGAACTGTGATAGCTGTTATTGTAGGAGAACTCAATTAACTTCACTAATTTGTCCCAGCTAACCTTGAAATCCAAAGTGCACGCGCGTAGCATATCTTCCAGTGTTTGTATGGTACGTTCTGACTGTCCATCAGTCTGCGGGTGGAAGGCTGTACTCATCCGGAGTTCGGTACCCATGGCATTTTGGTAAGCTTTCCAAAATCGTGAAGTAAAACGTGGATCTCTATCACACACGATACTAACAGGTGTTCCATGTAGGCTGACTATCTCATTCATATACATGCTGACCAGCTTTTCTATGGATGTCTGTATTGACATGGATAAGAAATGTGCCGATTTAGTGAGACGATCCACGATTACCCAAATCGTATCATTACCATTGCGAGTCTTAGGAAGTCCGGTAACAAAGTCCATCGTAATATGCTCCCATTTCCACTCTGGAATCTCTAATGGCTGTAATAGTCCTGCCGGCCTCTGATGTTCTGCTTTAACTTGTTGACAAGTATGACATCTCTGCACAAATTCCGCAATGTCTCGCTTCATGCCGTTCCACCAATAATTTCTTTGAAGATCCTGGTACATCTTTGTTGCTCCCGGATGTATAGATAATCGTGAGTTGTGAGCTTCCGTCATGATTTCCTTTTTAATTCCATCAATGCTTGGCACACATAATCTTTCTTTGAACCAAAGACTGCCATCATTATGCAACTGAAAGTCCTTCACCGGTTGTTCTTCAAACTGCTTGACGATGATCATTAACTCAGAATCATTCTTTTGCGCCTCTTTAATCCTATCAATTAAAGTGGGAGTTATCATCAATTTAGCCAGAATATTTGCAGTCGAGTCAACTACATCCAATCCAAACTCGGCTATCTCTCTCTCTAGAGGCGTCTGCCTAGCATGACTTGACTTCTTACTCAACGCATCTGCTACCTTATTTGCCTTACCCGGATGATAATGAATAGCGAGATCATAGTCTTTCATCAACTCCAACCATCTTCGCTGCCTCATGTTTAGTTCCTTCTGGGTGAAAAGATATTTTAAACTCTTGTGATCCGTATAGATTTCGCATTTCTCTCCATACAAGTAATGTCTCCATATCTTGAGCGCAAATACAACTGCCGCCAATTCCAGATCATGGGTGGGGTAATTCTGTTCATATGGTTTCAACTGTCTTGATGCATATGCAATTACTCGTTCCTTCTGCATTAATACACAACCTAGTCCATTCTTCGAAGCGTCGCTATATACCACGAATCCCTCTCCTGAAATTGGTTGTGCTAATACCGGTGCCGATGTCAATTTCTTCTTAAGTTCGGTGAAGCTCTGTTCACATTCAGAAGTCCAATCATATCGCGTCTTTTTCTGCGTCAAACGAGTTAATGGAACTGCAATCCGTGAGAATCCCTCAACAAACTTCCGATAATAACCTGCAAGTCCTAAGAAACTCCTGACCTCAGTCACATTTGTCGGTCTCGGCCATTCCGTAATAGCCTCAATCTTTTTCGGGTCTACTGAGATACCATCCTTAGACACAACATGACCCAAAAATGCAACACTGTGGAGCCAAAATTCGCACTTGCTGAATTTAGCATATAGCTGCTTCTTTCTTAATACATTCAGTGTTATTCTTAGATGCTCTGCATGGGTCTCTTCATCCGGTGAGTATATCAGGATATCGTCAATAAATACTACCACGAACTTATCCAACTGATCCCTGAAATACTGTGTTCATCAAATCCATGAATGCTGCGGGTGCGTTAGTCAATCCAAATGGCATCACTAAGAACTCATAATGTCCGTATCTTGTACGAAAAGCAGTCTTAGCGATATCTTCCGACTTGATCTTCAACTGATGGTAACCAGAGCGAAGGTCAATCTTGCTGAACACTTTGGCACCCCTTAATTGATCGAAACAAATCGTCGATTCGAGGCAGTGAATATCTATTTTTGATCGTGATCTTATTAGCTCTCGATAATCGATGCAGAGTCGCATGCTGCCATCCTTCTTCTTAACGAACAACACTGGAGCTTTCCATGGTGATACACTTGGCCGTATGAACTTCTTATCTATCAATTCTTGCAACTGTGATTTCAATTCCTTTAATTCGTCTGGGGCCATTCTATATGGTGCCTTTGAGATTGGTTCAGCTCCTGGAACAACATTAATCTCAAATTCAATCTCTCTGTCCGGAGGCAAGCCTGGTAAATCATCTGGAAATACATCTATGGACTCCTTGACTACTGGAATGTTGTCAATTGATGGGGTATCGGAATCCTCGCCAAGGGCATACACAAAGAATCCTTCGCTACCCTTCTTTAGTGATTGAAATGCTTTCCCTGCTGTCAGATAAATATTTTGTGGTATCTTTTTCATTTTGGAGTTCCCTTGATAAATCATTTCTTCTCGCATTGGATCCTTAATCATCACACGCTTACCTCGACAATCAATGTAGGCATGGTGTTTGAACAACCAATCCATGCCTAAAATAATGTCGAAGTCCTCAATCTGTATAGGAATTAGGGTAACTTCGAACTTCTGTCCTCCCATTTCTATCTCGCAATTCTTATATATATGATGTGAAATGATCACCTGATCGCCAGCTGCTTGAATGCGATAAGGTGTAACCAGCCAAGTCGGACAACTACCAAGGTTCTTAGCAAACCTTTTCGATACAAAGGAATGGCTTGCACCATTATCAATTAATACGCTGGCAAGTATGTTGTTTGTTAATATAACACCTGAAGCAATTCATAATTCAAACATGCAATTCCTAAGCAAGTGGATAATATCATAAACTTTTCAAAATGAAATATACCTGTCACAACGTCTGGAGCTTCTAGAACCTCCTCATCTGTCATCACATGTACTCTGGCATTGGCCCTTGGGCCATCTCTCTGCTGAGGTGCGGCCCTCTGGGGTCCCTTCCTAGGCTCAGGACAGTCCTTGATCATGTGGCCAATCTTGCCACAGTTAAAGCAAGCTCCAATCTTCAGCAAACATGCTCCTGTATGCTGCTTCTGGCACTTAGGGCATTTCGGAACTGGATTCGCCTGTGGTGGACGTTGCTGCTGTGGCTGGCGTTGCGGTTGAGGTTGCTGCTGATAATTCTGCTGACGGTTACGTCCATCATCTCCTCTGGCAGTCTTAGCCCCTTTACCAAACTGACCATCTCCAAACTCTTGGGGCCTTTTGCCCCGGGTATCAGCGTCACGTTTAATGATGTCCCTCTCTACCCGATAGCAGGCATCCAGTAATTCACCAAAATCTCTTAGGTTGGCATTCACAATCCACGTGCGAATGCGTGGATTCAGTCCTCTCTCAAACTTAATCATCTTCAGTTGTTCATCCCTCATAATCGCTGGAACATATCTTCCCAATGCAGTAAATCTGTTGGCATAGTCGGCCACTGTCATTCCAGGCATCTGGACCAGAGACTCAAACATTCCTATCTTCTGTAAGGTAACTGATGGTGGAATATAGAATTTGCGGAACTCTCTTAGAAATCGTTCCCAAGTAACTGGAGCTGGCAAATGCTGCAAATTAGTGGTCCACCATTCATCGGCCTCACCAGTCAGAAAAGGCTTGATAACCTGGGCTTTCATCTCCTCTGGTATTTGAATCAGCTCAAAATTATTCTGTACTTCTTTTAGCCATTTCTCGGCTATATCAGGGTCAGATCCACCTTCAAAGTTAGGAATGTGGGCCTTCTTCATTTCCCCATAAAAGAAACGAGTACCATGCTGTGGTGGAGGTGGTGGCGGTGGCGGTGGAGGTGCCGCATGATTCTGATGGCCGTTGTTACCTACTGTCTGTCCTATCTGTACCAAAGCTTGCAGAACAGCCTGCTGAAAATCTCCTTGACCCTGCTGCTGTGGGGGTGGAGGCACATGCTCAGCGTAAAGTGGGACCGGTCCTGTCTGCGGGGGTATCTGTGGTGGTAGAGGAGGGGTAACTGTGCAGGTCTGTCAGCGCGCGGTCTACCTCTAGGTCGTGGAGACATCCTATTGAAGGCAGCATCATTAGTAATAATTTACAATTGAAATCAATTTGTCTTCCTGAATAATTCAGAATTTGTAAAAATAATTTTTTTTTTGGAACTTAATAATCCAAGCAAAACTTTTAAATATTATTTAGCTATTCCTAACCATTCTAAGGATTCTAATCTAGGGATATCACTCTTGGTCTAAGATCATAACTTAAGTTCTAGGATTATCACTTAACTTCTAATTGCTTACTTTACTGTTCTCGCCGTGGATCTAGAGCCATTGCTCTGATACCAACTGTAGCGCCCCGCCCGAAACCAGAGTTCTGGCTCAGTGCACCCGCCATACTCTACTCCATAGAGTACAAGGCGTCGATACCATACATGTGCATGTCGACATGAATTGTAATCGATATAGCGGAAGCATCTTAAGATAAGCTCACGACACGCATAATATTATTACAAACCGTTCAAATCCACACATCCACAAATACAGTTTCTCACGATAATTTTATTACATCACCATAAATAAAGCTCACACAACAGGTACATAGCTTCAGCCTACATCTCCGTTCACGGATACTCTATCTGGGGTTCCTCTTCAATGAACACGGCATCAGGGTCCCTGTTCTCTGAAATGTTAAGAGGCAAGTATGAGCGATAACCACCATCTTTTAATCGCTCAGCAAGTATTCTTTATAGATACTTCATGTGGATCATACATGGGGAGACAAGTAGTAATTAAGTAACAATATACATAATACATCTCTATTTACAATTGATAACATTATATGTAAGGATAAAACAGAACATAAGATTTTGCATCATACCTTATGGATCATATCATTCTTCCTCAGCATATCCTTAGTCTACCTTCCATGCTTGAACACTAATCCATCTTATACTAAGGTCATAACTTACAACCATCATCTCTACGTACATAATCTTTCTTAGTCATCTTAAGGCATCATGATTGTACAAGTATACTAATCACCATCTAAAGGACATGATCATGACGTGATGCATAAAATATGACTTTTCATAAAATGACTTTTCGTAAACATGGCTTTTCATAAATAACCTTTCGTAAACATGACTTTTTATAAACATGACATTTCATAAATTGACATGATTTTCATAACTTGCGTAAGATGACATATTCGTAACTTACATAACATGACATTTTCATAACATGGAGACATAACGTTTTCATCATTGGCTATAGCACTTTTCATAAGAATAATAACACACGACATACCGATCGATTTCCCATGTAGTACATATACGACATAAAACATCGTAAACATATGTACATGTACTAATGGTGACGCGCTATGACGGAGATCCCGTGTCTCAGACCCGGTGTTACACTCTACCATATACGTAATCATATGCCCCTGACATCTATCGCCTCGATACCGATGTCACGCCGGCGAACATAACATAGTCATAATCATGAACATAACATAACATATCGTGTGTCAATGAAATCGATCGTCTCGCGTTTATTATTCGCATGCATATGAATTTTTTTAAACATGGTATGCATAAAACAACTTTCAAACTTTATTTTCGTGCAACATGAGACTTAATCATATGAGGGTACCTTGGTCGTTCTACACCTTGTAAAACATCACTTACTTATATCATTCTACATATCATAACTTAAAGAAAATACCATTTTTACCCCCAAAAGTGGCCATTCGGCCATGACACTCAAATCAGTCCACTTTTCATAATTTTTCATTCAATACCACTTTCTTAACTTACATTTTCCATATATAATCCATATCTCAACACTTAAGTAATTTAAAACCCTTAATTCTTAATTCCTTCAACAAGTCACCTAAAATCCTAACTTATACCATACTTTATTCATCACTACATCTTATACATATACATGAACTTAATATGAAATTTGAATCATCATCATTTTTTTAAATGGCCATAGGGCCGAATATATACATGGTATATATATGTGTATATTTCATGCACTTATATGTGTATATATATAATATAATAAGTTATTTACTTACATATATCCAATGGGCCGTTTATATAAGTATAAGCATATATATATATATTCTTTAACATCTCAAATTTTATTTTATGGTTTCATTTACATATGGCCGAAAGTTAGGCCATATATTATAGATATTTATATTTCATTTTTCTTCCTTTTATGCATATGTTGTAAGTTGTAAGTTCTCATAAGTAACATATACATATTTCTTACCTTTCCTTTACTAATCTTAAAATTATAACACTATGAAAACAAATACATAATCATAAACATGATGAATAACATAAAGAGTATACTTCTTGAGCCACATTCATCATCTAATACACATCTTAGAATGGTGATGATGAAACTCAATGAAGTACTAAAATAGGCCACTTAGCCGTGTATATGTGATGTATATGTGAAGATGATGATCATCAAACAACCATTTAGACCATGTATATAAGTCATGCTTATGATGCATACATAAACATGTTAAAGACATGATCTTGAAACATATAAACACAAAACATATAAAAATATAAACATGATGATCATCATAAAAGAAAACATAATCAAAACAATAAGAATTGAATTCTTTGTACATCTTTCTTAATGTTCTTCATTTCATATCATTTGTTCAAAGTTTATATCTATATGTATGTATATATGTGTGATGCCGTATATATATCTTCTATATGTATATATATATACAACAACCGTATATATATATGTTTCATTTATATACATATAGCCTTTCATAGTTATATATTTGTATATTTCTAACACTACAAGCATAGATCTTGCTTATTCTTAAAACAAAATTTGAACATACTACATGATGATCCCATTTTTGATATAAACATAAGTATTGAATCTTAAATCCATGAAGGATCTAGGAAGAGTACTTGCCTTGGTTCACCTTTCTTACACTTAGAAGATGTTTCCTTCACTTGGTTTGGAAGAGAGTTCTTCTTCCTTCCTCCTAGGTATACATGGTGTTTAGGGTTTAAAAGGAGGGTTAGTGAGCAACTTATGAAACTAAGTATATAGAAGAATTAAACCTAAACTTCATAAAGTTCTTACCTTGATTGCTTTTGATTCTAGATGCTACAACCTTCTTGAATCTTTCTTAGTTGATTGAGTGTTTATGATACTTGATTTGAGTGATGTTGGTGTGAAGAAAGGAGAAGAAAATCTTCTCCTTATGGAGGGTGAACTTTCGACCTAAAGGGGGAAAATGAGGGTGTTGGAATGTTTTTTGGGTTTTCCTTGGAGATAGGATGAATTTGGTTGGTTGAAGATGTATTATTTGAGGGGTTAAAGAAGAATTAAAATTTCCTACTTTTCTAAGGGGTGGCCGGCCAAGCATGGAGGGGAATGGGGTGGGAGACAAACTTTTGACAAGCATGGGGTGAAGGGATGGGTTAAGGTAAGATTCTTAGGCATGCTAATATTTTAATCAAGGTGTAAGACAAGTTGTCTTCACCTTTCTTTTTCTTTTTCCTTTTCTTTTATTTTGTATGTATATAATTGTTTTTTTTCATTTATTTAATGTAGTATAAAATTGTTGTGACATGTATTTCTTTTTGATTTAATTTATCCTAATAGTTTAAGTTGTTACTAATTAATTTAATTGGGTTTTTATTGTATATACTCAAATGTTTGTAATATCTTTGCTAATATATTTCATAATATAAGTCTAGTTTTATGGATCGTACACCTACGAAATTATATTACGGTATTAGAAGTCGTTATGACATAACGAATTTTCCGGGTTGTAACATCCCCTCTTTATTATCCACGCCATATATATACATATATATATATATATTTCAGATTTTTTAAAAAGGCACATACACATGTATTCCAACGTACTACCGACACATTATATATTTACGTACGTACGTTAACGTCACACCATCATACTTAACTCATATTTATGAGTATATTCAGGTCTTATATCATATGATATAAGTCATGGTGATGACAAATTAAATACGACACGTTAAAAGGTTCTAAACCGAAAATTGTCGTATCGGGCGAATATCGAAACTTCGCCAATGTGTCACGTACCTGCCATAAATAAATGGCCAGCCCTTATACTTCAAAAATAATCATAAATTTCGTGGCCTACATGATATTTTCAGCCAAAAATACTTTCCATGTTGGCACACACAAATCACCTCACATTAAGGCCAAAATGTGAAGATTTCAATTTTAATTTTGTCACATGTTAATAGCGCCACTTTAGACCAGCCAAGTGCTGAGATTTAGAGTATATATTATATATATTATGTGTAACATAATATATATAACATGTGCAAGAAGTTGGAATTTAATTAGAGAAAAATCGGGTAATCGATAAATATCGAAAATTCGGTTTTCTACGCACACAACACATGGAACGTTTTTGGTACATCATGTGACAGGTATCTAGACACTTTTTACATATGTTATACATCTTAAAGTGTTCTAGAAAATTAAATTAAGGGCTCATTGGAATATAACATGTGTGTATTATTAAATGTGCACTATTTTACAAAGTTAGCAAAAATAATTTTCAGCATATGTATATACATCATACACGCACATTACAGCCAAGATGGAGCTTATTTGGAGCCTTGTTGGCATATTGATTGGTCAAGAATCAATCATACAATGTTGATGAATTAAAGAGAGAAGCTACAAATGGTAAGATTTCAAACTTTGTCTCACTTATAACACATGCTGAAAATTTCAGCATGCTAACCTTGGCTGGCCGATTTTTTGACTTTAATATGACATATTTTATCATCTCAAATTATGTGATTGATTGGGAGAAGAAATGGAAGCAATTTGAATATTATTTAAATTCATAAAGTGTGATATTTTATATATCACACATGCTGAAAATTTTTCAGCATGTGTGAGACATGTCTTGGCCGAATTCTTGAGCATAAATGTGTCCAAGTTTATTTCCAATGTGATAAGGATATTTACCATCAATTGGTGATTTATTTTAAAAAGAAAAATCAAAGAAAAATGGTAATATTTTGAACTTTATCTCCATGTATCACATGCTGAAAATTCAGCATGGTAAAAACACATAATGGGCGATTTTTATGTCTTAGTTGGGAAGGAATTTTGTCTTGCAATTTATGTGACAATCTTGTGCATTATGGAAATAATTTTATTGGCACATGTTTTAAGTGTATTCTCATATTTTTCCAAGTCATCAATGATGACACCATCCAACCAATCATGAAGTGCCAAGTAAGCAAAGCTTAAATGATCATCCAATAAGAAGATGCCAAGTAAACAAGACCATGTCACAATGATGTCTTACATTCTCCCAAGGACTTAGAAGATAATTTTCAAGAGGGGGAAAGCATACATAGGGGACGGCCATGCAAGGTTAAAAGGAAAGAAGTTGAGGAAAAACAAGACAAGCACAAGCATTGCAAATCAAAGTGATCAAAACGCCTAGCTCTTCTTCTTCTACATTCTCCTTCTTTCTTTCTTCTTGTAAGCCTATTGTATTCATATATTTCAATCTTGAATAGGCTTGATATAGACCACCACATATTCCATATCTTTGTAAAAGATTGATCAAGGTGTGATCAATCTTCATTCTTGCGAGGTGGTGGTGTTCGTGCATATTGTATTGAACATACAAGGTTTGTAAAGAGTTGGAGTTGGTGTGTAACTCCATCAACCCTGTGGTAAGGTGTTTTTGAGTTGTGTGATTAGTGTGAACCAAGGAAGGTGTTCTTTGAAGACTGGAGTAGGTTGTTGATAACCGAACCGGTATAAAATTCTTGGTGTCATTTACTTTCAGCACTGATTTTCTGTTTCAGCACTGTTTACTGTTTTTAATCCCGTTCGTAAAAATAGTAAACGAATTTTAAAAATTATGAAACTTTCAGAAAACATATCCACACGTTCTAGGGTTCTTCTGGCACAAGTTTCAACCCTTTTGGATAAGTATAAGTCGATCAAACATCAAAAGTTCTGAGACTAGTGCAGTCTGATTTTCAGGCTTGCAAAGGTTGAGACTTTGATCGTATTTGACTAACTTCCCAAAAGAATTTTTCAAAAATGTTTTAACACATTTAAATAAAACTTATAAGGGGTTAGTCTTTAAATTTTCAGAGCATTTGGAGTTGTGTACAAATAGGAATTAATTTTTCAAATCAGTGTATCGTTTCTGGCAGATTTGCGCAATCGGACCACCAACGATTTTTCAAGGGGTTAGAGGTTGAATTTTAATCTGAAATTTTTAGGAGATACTCATAACATCTGAGTCTAAGTTCTCTCCAAATTTCAGAATTTTTGAAGACCTGAAACCTAGTTTTCAAAATATTTTAAAACTGGTCCTGAAAACAGAAACTGTTTTCAGAAGTTGGGTTTTTGGTTTAAAACTATTTTAAAAACCACATTTTCCGCACCCACTATTCAACCCCCCTTCTAGTGGTGCCTTGCAGATCCTACACTCCAGTCTTCGAGGACACCTTCCTCGGTTATCACTAAACACCTAAAATACCTTGGAGTTATACACCAACTCCACCCTTTTACAAACGATACAATCAAGCACACGAATCGCGGACACCACCACCGAACGAATGAAGGTTTGAGCACACCTTGATCAACCTTCTACAAAAAATAAAACATGTATGGTGGTCTATTCAAAGCCTATTCAATATGTAGAATATATGAACAATAGGCATGAGAGAAGAAGAAGAAGAAAGAAAAAGAGAAGAAGAAAATAGTAGAGCTTCTTGATCTTGAGAGAATAAGAGTTGTAGTCTTAGCCTTATTTGCACTACTCTTCTCTTTTTAATCATAAGTGGCCGCCCCCAGGGTGTTCGTCCTTCTTGAGAATTCTCTTTTAATGCTCTTGAAAGATTTCTTTGTGTAGATATGACACCATCTTGCTTACTTGGCACATTATGATTGGAGAGATCACTTAGCCTTGCTTACTGTCACTTGATGATTGGTCCAACTTGTCACCCTTTAAGTGAGCTATAAATTCTACAAAAAAAACTCATAAAATATGTGCTTAAATGTAGTCAAAATATTACCATACAATCACACATTAATCCCTTCAATTTTGGAATAAAATTGAAGACAAAAATGCACCAAATTTCGTCCATAATAAACAACATGTGCTGAAATTTCAGCATGTGTTGTATTTTGAATTGTTTCCTTGTGTATTGCCTTCTTCAATGTCACCAATCATGTGTGGCTTATTTTTCACCAATTGAAGTGCCAAATAAGCTCCACCTAAGCTCCAACATGGATTTAGTAGGCCTGTAAGCTGAATGTATATGTGCTGAAATTTCACTTTAGTAAGCTTTGTCAAATAATGCACAATATTTACACATATATGGTAAACTCCAATCAGCCCTAATTTGAATTTTCTAGAATACTTTAACATGTCTTGAATGTGTAAAAAGTGTCTAGATACATGTTACATCTCATGCCAAAAAACGTTCCATGTGTTCGTAGAAAACCGAATTCTCGACTTTCGTCAATTACGCAATTTTTCTCCGATTAAATTCAAACTTTTTTCACATATCATATGTATTATGTCAGACATAATATACATAAAATAAAGTAGATATTTAGCTCTAATGGCTGACATAGAGGCGCCCGTATGTGCTAAATAAAATTAAATTTGAAATCTCCAATTTGGCCTAAATTGTGGGTGATTTGTGTGTGCCAACATGGAATGATTTAGTGGCTGAATTTAACATGTGAGACACGAAATTTGGCTATTTTTGAAGTATATGGACTGGCCATCTTTATATGTCAAGTATGTGACACGTTGGCGAAGTTTCGGTAGTCACTCAATACGACAATTTTTAGTTTATAACCGTGTAACATGCCGTTATAATTTTGTCATCACCATGACTTATATCATATGATATAAAACCTGGATATACTCATAAATATGAGGTGTATATAGTGGTGTGACGTTGACATATGTTTGTAATATATGTAACGTGTCGATAGTACGCCGTAATATATGTGTATTGTGTCTTTTTAAAAAAATTTGAATATATATATATATATATATATATATATATATATATATATATATATATATATATATATATAACATATATATGTAGGCGTGTGAAATGAGTAGGAAGGGAGACTTTGCATTTCTAAATTTGTTAGCATAAAGCTTTGTCCAAATATATCTCCATTTAATGAACTAGTTAGTTCATTAACTTAAGTACTTTACTTAATGAACTAGTTTAGTTCATTAATTGTGGCACCTGAAAATAGTTCAAAGACAACAAATGTTTGTCATATGATGTAAGCTTTAACGCTTCATAGCTTGTTAGTACGACAACAATATATATGAAGCATATGAGGCATGTATATCACAAAAAGGTGTCAAGTAATAATTTTGTCATGCATTTCGTAAACTCGTACTATTTAAATCATGCATTTGTAAATCATTCAAACACTTTTTCTCAACAACTCGGACACGTGCTGACGTGTCCAGGTGCAAAAGATGTGTCGCGTTATAAGAAGTCATATGCAACTAATTTGAGGTAATTCGGGGTTAAAACGAAGACTTTATTGAGGTTAGAAGAAAATATAATTTAAAAAAAGAAAAGAAAAGTCCAGTCAGCTGACCAGGTTTGGCTGTGGACTGGACCAGACCGCTGGTCTGGTCTGTGCTATTGGACCGGACCGGACAGAAATATAAATTTAAAAAAGAAAAAAAAATTGATAAATTAATTTCAGAATATAATAAACAATATAATAATTAGTAGAAATAGATAATAAATTCTAAAAAATTGGAAATTAATTTTAGAAAGTATAAAATGGTGAAAATAAAGTATTTTCATTAAATATTTGGATTTATAATTAACTTAACTAAATATAATAAATGGTAAATAATGAGGAAAAATTATGAAAGAATAGTATAAAGTCACGAAAAAATTAATAGAATCTAGAAAAAATATAAGTGATAGCTAATAATATAATTAAATACCAGAAAATATAATATGCTAAAATTAAAATATGTCCACTTAATTTCTAAAGTTGTATTAATTTAAATAATTAAAATAATTAGGAAATAAATAAGGAAAATTAGGGAGAAATAGTAGAAAATGCCAGAAAATTTATAAAAGCCGTAGAAAATATATTTGATAGCAAATACCAACTTGACATCTTTTGGATAATTAGCATGCCAAGGAATAAATACCAGAAGAAGCAAGGGAAGGGTGCATGAACCTTATAAAAATGGAAAAAATGGAATTTACATTGCATTCATGGCACATGCATTGCATCTGACCTAAGAGGCGTGTGATGGTGGGCTGTAGTCAAGAGCTACAGTTGCACAGAAAAGAGGAAAAAAAAACAGAGAAAAAAGAATAGCGGACCGTAGTGGAAGAGCTATAGCAGCACCCAGGATTTCCAGAGTAGACTGTAGTAGAAGAGCTACGGCAGTACTCTGGAATGGTGGATTACAGCGGAAGAGATACAATAGCATCTAACAACCTCGGAGGAATCATGCATTGCACGGTAGAGATATGGACATATCGCATGACATGACCTTTGTCGCGTGTGACACGTAGAAGTAGGGACATGCATCATGAAGTTGCGCATTGTTATGTGGAGTGACTTACTTTACGCATTTATTTAGTTTATGCTTCAGTGCTGTTACTTGGATTATATGGATACATGACATATTATATTGGTTATTGTGTGCTTACTTTGAGCTCGGATCAGGTAAAGGTATGTGTTATTTGCCTTATGTTCTTATGTATTTTGTAAGTATGGTTCCTTTCTGAGAAAAGACGTGTAACCTACGGGTGATTTTTCCAAATCACTCATCCCCTACTATCATATCCTCCACAGGTGAGCCTAAGTTCGAGTATATTTTCATAGAGGACGAGTTAGACTACGCTAGCTGGGGCGAGTGAGCTTTGCGAGATATTTTGGAGACTTGATGGATATTATAATTATTTCATTTTTATCATGCTTTTAGAATATCGATTGACGTGTTGGGTTTCGTCAGCCTGAAATATTTTATTTATTTTTGTATTGGGATTATTTATAAATTGAGTTTGAATTTTTAATTACCGTTTTCGCGAAAAATTTCTACGTTATTTCTGATGTGTAAAGACGACGCCTTGTAGTTCTCGTAGTAGACTACGGCGGGTGCACCGTTTCCGATGTTAAGAGTTTGGGAGCTGGGTGCTACAGGTGGTATCAGAGCCGAGGCTCCAGATCCGCCTCGGAAGCGCATGATTAACTAGATCACTTAGAATAAGCTTTGATCTTTTTCAAAAATGACGAATTTACCCTTAATGAACAAAGTAGATTTAAGAAATGATTTTAGACTGAAGTTATGATCGGGTTAAGGGGAGTGTGAGCATTCTTTTGTTTTCTTTTATTTAATTACCGTTTTACCCCTAAACCTTTGCATGCAACCCCTAAGCTGTTAGAAATTCCCAAAATATCCTAACTTAGCCTGAATTCAAATAATTGAATATTTTCGACTGTTCTCAATACCAGAAAATATCGACAATACATGAACGAGCCGGTAATAACCACTAGAACCATGGGCTTATCCCCTAAGCACTTGCAGATGCCATAGTCACAATGACTACCACCTTACCACAGTAGCAGCAGCTGCTAAATCAGCAGACGCCACCGATAACTTGGACTCAGTTTCGGGTGAGTTCAAGAAGTGCTACATGCCTATAGTGCAATTCTTAAGAGCATTGCTCTAGACCCATGTCGAAAACGCAGATTTAGGCCATGATTGTAGAAATTAAGTGATGATCTTGCACATCAATCACGATCTTAGACATAAGTAACGATCTTGATTAAGAGTTGACCTTAGACATAAGTACTGATCTTAGTCATAAGCTGTGATTATGTTAAGCATTGAACTTAGAAATAAGTAATCATTTTAGAATTAAGAAATGATGATATCAAGAACAACCCTAGCAATAAGTTATGACTCTAGACTTGAGATGAGGATCGGTTAGGGGACACATATACCTAGGGTACACCATACAGATTTACTTACTTACCCTTAATTGAGTCTCGATCATAACCCTTTGCATATTCTTTAACCGTGAGAATAGTAACCCTAATTGAATAGTATACAGTTAAAATATATAAGTTGCAATGTTAACCAGAATGCCCTACCGCAGGCGCTAGTTGATGCATATTTTTAGATAAGCCTGGCAGTTACTAGGACTGCTTCCCCGTAGCAGCAGCATGGGACCCGTTACCATTTGGGTAACTAAAGCCGGTTCATGCATATACATTGGCTGCAGTGTCAGAACGCGATTAGGTCTAAGTTGAGATCTTAGCTACTAAGGAACGATTTTATAGTAGAATGATAGAAGCTAAGTAATATTTTATTAGCGTTATGATGAGTAGAGTTTGGTGAAATATATCGTACCAAGGAATTTATCATCTAGGGATAAGATATTGAATGTAGTGTTATCAAAATAGGTCACCGATATTAGTCTTATTAGAGGGATTGATCGATAGTGACATGCGAGAATCGACTATAGTATGCGCCTTGGAATGATATATTATCACAGAATTTTTATTTAAGTGTTGATTTCTAGAAACATTGAGTTATTTGGGCTTGAATCTCTAGTCTCGAATTGAAATAGAGTAGGCGTGACCAAGTAGTAGTTTCCTTTTACGTAATATAGGTTAAAATTAGCGGTTCAAATAACCAGGTAAAGAGGTATAGTGGGTCAGTGTGATGCGGGGAAGCATGGTGAATTAGATTACCTTAAGGCGATAAATCTTTAGTGGGTCATCATAGAATTGGACAATTTAAGATTTTATCATGAGTATACAAACGTAGAAGAACCTGAACATATCAGACCTTATTCGAGAATAATGATGATTTATAGAATTATACGAAATATTGGATTGACATTTTTTAAGCACGTACACTAAGGTATAGCTATACTTTACAGGGACTTCAAAAATTTTAGTTATCGAAAATACTTTATTGAGTCTCATGTTTTTATAGACTACTAAACTTTACGAGGCTAAAATTCTTTTCCGTACTTGTGTACCAATATAATAAAATTTTCAATTCTTTTGACGACCTTAAAGAGAGAAAAACTTTTGGAGGTGTGATTTTTTAAGAATGATGTGCATATATATATTTTATTTCTCAATCTCCGTTAGTGATAACTATTTTGTCAAAAAAAAATAATTTTTACATGACGACTATCGATATCGCAAGGATTTTATTTAAGTGTTTTCAAGGTTATTTATCCGTTTGCGGCGAACTTATCTGACTTTTATGAAGCCAAGAAAAGTAGCTTTCAAAATATATATTTCCTTTAGAAAATAAAGGTACCGTATTCAAATCGTTTTATAAAATCTTACATTATTAAGTTTTCAACTGTTTTAATGCAATTTTACCAGAATAATTTGCGAACAAGTTATATTATCGTTTTTATAAGTGGTTTATTTAAAATACCATTTTGCGAAAACAAGTATGCACTACTTTGGTTCTTGGGTTACAAAATATAATGATATTATTTTAAAACAACTAAAGTTATATTTCAAATTATAGCCTATTTACTGAAAAACATGTCCATGCACATATTTCGTATATTAGGTTGTTGATATTAGGCCAAAGGAGTAAGAATGCGATCGTAGAATTGGTTTGGAAGTGTATAAGAATTGAATTTCGAGAACTTGGTCCTGGGTCGAGAAAGTGTAATGATTAACATGTTGGTTACTCAATGGAAATTTAGTTTTGGTTATTTATCTATAGGTGAATTATATATGATTAGTCAGAATTGTAGATTGCAATTGTATGAGTCGAATGATACAAGATTAAGTGGTGCGAGTGGAATTAGAAGGTTGACCACCTAAGAGTACAGTTGATATAATGATATCCGTGGTGCATACTAGAAGAATGAATCAAGTAGAATTGCACTAAGTTGTTGATTACATAATACTCAAGTTTCGAGGAAGAAACTTACTGCAAGGGGGAGGAATGTTACATCCCGTTTTTTGAGGGGTTAGAAAATAAAAGAAAATAATAATAATAATAATAATAATAATATAATAGTTATCCTAATACTATTAGGATTGGAATATGAGAAGTAGGATAGGAACTAAAATATTAGGAGATCACTTTAAAATATAATTTCCTAAACCTACTACAACAACAACAACAACAATAACAAATCGTACCCAGTATTTCCCAACAACAGCATAAGCTATCGTTAATGTCTGGGGAGGGTGATAGGCAGGCAAACAATACCCCTATCCCAAGGGATAGAGAGGATGAGACCCTCGGCTCTATATGTACCTGCTTCCTAAACCTATTAGGAAACTTAATTATCATTATCTATATATACACACACATACACAAGACAAAAAAAACCGTTCTCCCCTCCCAATGATAGAAAATTCCCAACGGCCAACCCCCTCCCCAGCAGCAAAAGAAACGGCAGTTTCTTCAAGGAAGGAGAAACAAATTGCTGCCAATATCTTCATGTGGAAAATTTTTCATGCATATGCTGACCTTTGTTCGCAAAACACCACACTCTTCTCTCATAAACACCTATGGTAGAAATCACTTTCTACATCGACCAATATCTTCATGTGGAAAATTTTTCATCATGCGCTTCCCTTTGAGGACAATCTGCGTTGCTTTTCTTCCGCATGCCCAACCATTTGTCCATTTTGTAAGTTGGACTCCACCACCATCGATCATGTTTTTTGCGATGTCGATTGGTTTGGAATGCATGGACAACATTTGCTATTCATTTAGATGGTCCTTTACCTCGGGGCTCGTCACTGCGGACAAATCTCTTACAGTGGTGGTTATCTTCGACACAACGCTCTCTTCTGGGACACTTCCGCATTATTCTGCCAATTATGCTTTGTTGGGAAGTATGGAAGATTTATACGAGCATAATCTTTGGATCATCTGATATTACATTGCAAGATTTATATATGCAAGTGAGCCAACAATGTTATGTTTGGGCAGCAACATTACCAGGCACTAAGTTGGTAACCAATTATTCACACCTTATACATCTTGGCCTTTCCCCAATCCTTCGGACTCCTAACATCTCAGTTTTGGAGTGACAGCTGCCTCCCTCAGGTAAGTTAAAGTTGAACGTTGATGCATCTTCAGGTAGGCGCTCCGCTACGGCAGGTGCAATACTGTGCGATCATTCTGGTCATATGATTGGTGCAATTGTGTTTCTTCTTCCCTGCTTTCCATCTTTTCACGCAGAGCTGCAGGCAGTGCTGTATAGTCTCATTTATTTTGGACGTTGGCACCAGAATATACTCGTGGAGACAGATTGTCTAGAGGTAACCAAAATGGGAGACTCATTGACATCCAGACTGCATATAAACATTTGGAGACTTTTCTGTGACTCACATGCAGTTCGCTTCATTATGCTCCTCGTCAAGTCAACATGGTGGCGCATTATCTAGCACAACATGTACGTTTCGCAGCCAGCACACTCACATTTACGTCTCCTTCTCATATTCCGCATGTTGCCCGCGACTATTATTTTACCGATGTTAATACATCAACAATGCATGCTCCAGACTGAGTGCTGCTCTCGTTTAAAACATCATTATGGTTACCTGTATCCCCATGATACAGGCAACTCCGGTACGTATTTCTTACTTGACTGTTTTCGATCACATTATGCATGTCACACTCTCATCATCTACTTGACTGTCTTTTATGCGAGCTTCTTATGGCATCAAGGTGCAAATGTCTTCTTTTCGCCTTCATCTTAGACTTCATGCTGCTTTGAAGTTTTTGTTGCCCTTACTGTCATAGTATAGGCAACGACGGTATGTGTATCTCTGATTCTTAGCAATTCCAAAAGATGCTATTTGCTTCATGTCAATGACCAATTGCTTTGTTATTTCGAAGGATGAGGCAAGCTCAACCATGCTTATATTTCGAATCAAGGTCACGTTCATTCTCTTGGTATACTTGGAAACGCATTAACCGCTCCATCATACACACTGTTGCCTTGGTCTACAATTGACCAAGGTAACATCGGTAAGTATCTACTGCCTTTGCTGTGTTTGGCCTTTTCTTTGGCATTTCTGTTTTGATGTCTTCTGCCCTTGCTTTCGAGTTAAATACAACGGCGGCCAAAGACATTCACCAAGCCATCGACGCCACATTACGAGGGATCATGCAGCAGCTCTCCAACAATGATGTTTACTTTGTTGTATTGTCTTGTTATACATTCGTTCAACATACATTTCACCTTTCAATTTATACTTCTTTCTAATTTCTTTAGATCTATGTATGTCTTTATTTTATTATCTCATTTGGTTTGGGGGAGTCTCCCACTTTAGCTAGGGCTTTCAATGTAACCACGGTATTCCTCCGCCACAAGTGAGGGCTATCAATTATTAATAAAATTGCCAGACGGTACCGCCTGTCCTTCCACAAAAAAATATATACACACACCTATACACACACAAAATAATCCCTACACACACTAACGGAATTCAGCCAGCCCTATTTTTGGAAGAAGGAAGGAGAAGAAATTACGCTTAGGAAAATTATTTGCCGAAAAAGGTAGGTTACCTTCCCCTCTTCTCGGATTGACCGCACTTCGTGTGTTGAATCATGCTTGCTTCGAATTTTATTTTGTTTTCGTATATATACATGCTTTACGATGTTCGTATGTATGTGTATAATTGTGTGTGCGATGGTGTTATTTGTATGATTCGAAAAGAAATTTATAAAGAATAGATTTTTACACGATAGATTAGAAAATTGCATGAAAAGCCTTAGAAATAGGTCACATAGCCCGAAAATTAGGTTAGAACTAGACTAAAAATCGAAAAACAGGTGCAGCCCCTGCAGCGCCCAGACACGTGCTGACGTGTCCAGGTGTAAAAGGTGCATCACGTTATAAGAAGTCAAATGCAACTGATTTGAGGTAAGTCAGAGTTAAAACGAAGATTTTATTGATGTTAGAAGAAAGTATAAATTTTAAAAAAGAAAAAGAAAAGTCCAGTCAGCTGACCGGGTTTGGATGTGGGCTAGACCAGACCGCTGGTCTAGTCTAGCGCTATTGGACCGGACCGGACAGAAATATAATTTTAAAAAAAGAAAAAATTGATAATTTAATTTCAGAATATAATAAATAATATAATAATTAGTAGAAATAGATAATAAATTCCAAAAAATTAGAAATTAATTTTAGAAAATATAAAATGGTGAAAATAAAGTATTTTCATTAACTTTTTGGATTTATAATAAACTTAAATAAATATAATAAATGGTAAATAATAAGAGAAAATTATGAAAAAAATAGTATAAAGCCACGAACAAAATTAATAGAAGCTAGGAAAAATATAAGTGATGGATAACAATATAATTAAATACCAAAAATAAAATATGCTAAAAAAATATTTCCACTTAATTTCTGAAGTTGTATTAATTTAATAATTAAAATAACTAGGAAATAAATATGGAAAATTAGGGAAAAATAAGAAAAAATAGTAGAAAATTTATAAAAGCTGTAGAAAATATATTTGATGGCAAATACAAACTTGACATCTTTTGGATAATTAGTATGCCAAGGAATAAATGCCAGAGGAAGGAAAAGAAGGGTGCACGAACCTTATAAAAATGGAAAAAATGGAATTTGCATTACATTCATGGCACGTGCATAACATTTGGCCTAAGAGACGTGTGATGGTGGGCTATAGTCAAGAGCTACAGTTGCACCCAGAAAAGAGGGAAAAAACAAAGAAAAGGAATAGTGGGTTGTAGTGGAAGAGCTACAACAGCACTCATGGTGGGCTATAGTGGAAGATCTATAGCAGCACCCAAGATTTCTAGAGTGGACTGTAGTGGAAGAGCTACAGTAGTACTCTAGAACGATGGACTATAGTGGAAGAGCTACAGTAGCACCCAACAACCCCGAGGGAATCATGCATTGCACGGTAGAGATATGGAAATATCGCATGACATGACCTTTGTTGCGTGTGACACGTAGAAGTAGGGACATGCATCATGAAGTTGCGCATTATTATATGGAGTGACTTACTTTATGCAATTATTTACTTTATGCGTCCATGCTGTTACTTGGATTATATGGATACATGATATATTATATTGGTTATTGTGTGCTTACTTTGCGATCGGATCAGATAAAGGTATGCGTTATTTCCCTTATGTGCTTATGTATTTTGTAAGTATGGTTCCTTTCTGAGAAAAGACGGGGAACCTACGGGTGATTTTCCCAAATCACTCACCCCCTACTACCATTCCCTCCACAGGTGAGCCTGAGTTCGAGTATATTTTCGTAGAGGATGAGTCAGACTACGCTGGCTGGGACGAGTGAGCTTTGCGAGATATTTTGGAGACTTGATGGAATTATAATTATTTCATTTTTATCAGGCTTTTAGAATATCGATTGACGTGTTGGGTTTCGTTAACCCGAAATATTTCATTTATTTTCGTATTGAGATTATTTATAAATTGAATTTGAACTTTTAATTACCATTTCCGCGAAAAATTTCTACGTTATTTCTGGTGTGTAAAGAAGTTTGAACGACGTATTGTAATTCTCGTAGTAGACTACGGCGGGTGTACCGTTTCCAATGTTAGGGTTTGGGAGCGGGCGCTACTTGTAAACAGTGAGGGAAAGGGCGTCGTTGCTAAAGTACATACTCTTGAAGTACCGAAGGTGCTACAAATCGGGGTGCAGCACTGTTCGGGTAGATGCTGTTGATATAAACTTAGGCGCCATCTTGCATACAAGCTTAGCAGTAAGAAAATCAAGCTGATTTTCTCAATCAGACAAGAAGATCCTTAATGTCATCTCTTGGAGTTGAGAGGCAAGTGTGGGAAGTAGCAATAACTGGAGGAGTTGGGCACTGAGAATGTTGACAGCACGTTACTCAAGTATTCAACATCGATAGACAGCTGCTGTGCTCCAAGATCGCATATATATTGGACTCCCCGAAGCTGTTCCATGTAAAGTGACATGATACCTATCCTCTGCAATCTTCACAAACAAATTGACAAAAAAGACAATTCACATACAGTAGACAAGCTCTTAACCTATACTACATTTTAACGTTAGCTACTACATACCACTGAACAAGCTGTTACATGTAAGATGAAAATCAACTCCCCAAGAAAGGAGGAGTTTTTTGACTATAGTTGTAGCGTCTCGCTCCCGAACCCTAACATTGAGAACGGTGCACCTGTCGTAGTCTACTACGAGAACTACAAGGCATCGTTCAAACTTCTTACACGTTGGAAATAACGTAGAATTTTTTTCGTGAAAAGGATAAGTAAAAATTCAAATTCAATTTATAAATAACATCAATTCAAAAATAAACGAAATATTTAAGGCTGACGAAACCTAATACATCAAAAGTATTCTAAAAGTCTGACATAAAGAAACAAATCGGATAACCCATCAAATGTCTCCCAAGTAAATCTCGCAGCTTCACTCTCCCCAACTAGCCTGGTCAGACCCGTCCTCAATGAATATAATAATCAAAATCATGCTCACCTTGAGTGGGGAGGGGAAGTAGGGGTGAGTTATATGACATCACTCAGTAGGTACCCGCTTCTATCCCATACGGAACGAAAATACAACAATGGTATATACACATAATCACATAGTACGGAACCATAGCTGCATAACACAAGTCATTCCACATAATAATGCATAACTTCATGATGCATGTCCCTAATTCTATGTGTCACACACAACAAAGGTCATGTCATGCAATATATCCATCTTTCTACCATGCAATGCATGATCCTGGGATTTAGTTGGGTGCTACTCTAGCTCTTTTACTACAATCCAGCATTCTAGAGCATTACTATAGCTCTTCTACTATAGTCTATCCTAGAATTCCTGAGTGCTACTTAGCTCTTTCACTACATTCCACCATTACTGAGTGCTACTGTAGCTCTTCCACTACAGCCCACTATTTCTTTTCTTTTTTTTTCTGAATACTACTGTATCTCTTGACTACAGCCCACCATCACACGCCTCTTAGGCCAAATGCAATGCACGAATGCAATGCAAATTTCACTTTCTGGTCTTTCGTTGCGTCATTCCTATTTTCCCCATATTTTTTACATTTTTCCGGGATTTATTCTCCACTTTCTAAATTTATTTCTCATCCAATTCTTTTACTTTAATTATTGAAAGTATCATAAAAATATTATTTGCCATCACTTATATTTTTCCTAGCTTATATTAATTTTTTCGTGACTTAATACTATTTTCTCTAATTTTCCCTTTTTATTTACTATTTATTATTTTTATTTAAGTTAATTATAAATTCAAAATTTTAATAAAAATACTTTATTTTCACCGTCTTAAAATTTCTGGAATTGACTATTAATTTTCTTGAATTAATTTCCATATTTTTGGAATTTAAATCTATATCTACTAATTATT
This sequence comes from Eustoma russellianum, assembly GCA_036186865.1. Taxonomy (NCBI): domain Eukaryota; kingdom Viridiplantae; phylum Streptophyta; class Magnoliopsida; order Gentianales; family Gentianaceae; genus Eustoma; species Eustoma russellianum. The sequence continues at coordinate 15,114,442 of AP025071.1, forward strand.
ATTTCATTATTTATTATTTATTAAATTCTGAAACTAATTTTTTTCCTATATACGTATATGACGGCCGACCCTTTTTTGGCTTATGGCCCGATCCAGAACCTGCCCTCTACCCTCATTTTCCTTTTTTTTTTTTACTTAATTAATTTCGGCCCGACCTAGATTTTAGACCAGACCAGGCTGGACTGGTCAGCCCGCCACTGTCGGGTCAGCAGCACTGGATCCGGTTCAGTCTGGGTCAGTCCGACCCGACTGACCTGGATTTTCTTTTTTCAAATTTCCTATTTCGTTCTAACATGAATAAAATATTCCTTTTAACTCCTAATTGACCCAAACCAATTTTATTTGACTTCAGTTAACGCGACACACCTACTGTATTGAACACGTCAGCGCGTGTTCTGCACGCGCCGTCAAGGTCCGTGCATGGACCCCACGCGCCTCCCCTGAACGCGTGTGTGTAAAACACGCACCACCCTGTCAGACCTTTTTTTCGATTTTCAGTCCAATTCCAACCTAATTTCTAGGCTACGTGATATATTTCTAAGGCTATTCATGTAATTTTCCATTTTAACGCATAAAAATCCATTTTTTAAAATTTCTTTTCGAGTCACACAAACATCAACATAGCACGCACACATACATATACGATCAAATGAGTTAAAGTCATACTTTTGAATTTACACGCATGAATTCAGCAATTACAACAATAATTTCACATAAAATAAACGAGGGTGAATAGGCACCTACTTTTTTTGGCGAATTTCCTACGCGAATCTTTTCTTCTCCTAACCTCGGCCTCCTAAGTGCAAGATGAGTTGAACAATTTTTTTTCTAAGCAAGGGGGATCCAATATCACACAATATCGCCTTACATTTCAAGGAATATCTACACTTATCAGCATAGTTTTGAATGGCGGTATCAACAAGTATTCTACGAACCAACATCACGGTCTTTAGCTTTATGTCACAGTTTTCGTTTTAACACATTATCACATTTATTAGCTACTATTTTGCGCTTTCTGTATATTATTCTTATTTTGATTCACTTGGTTTGGGAGAGTCTCCCTCCGTAAATAGGGCATTTAATGTAACCACGGTATTCCTCCGCCACAAGTGATGGCATATTTACATCAATAAAATCCCCCGGACTGTACCGCCCGTCTTTCATAAAAAAAAATGTATTCTCTTCTCTTGGAGTGGGGCGGCAGAGCTGCTGGGGAATGGGGGAAGCTTATTTGTTGTGTGTATGTTTATAGGTGGTAGGAAGGTGTATGATAAGTATAGTTTATAAATTCTAGATAGGTTAGACTTTTAGTTTCCTAGTGTAGTTCTAACTCTATTTTAATTTTATCTCTATCTTTTATTTAGTAGATAACTAAAAATTATTTTATATATAATTTTTTTAAAAATGCGGCAATAACACTCTTTCCCCCTTACAAGAAGTTTTGTCCTCGAAACTTGCGTACCTTATTTGAAGAGACGTGGGTAGCGCTCGCGCATAAGCTCCTCGACCTCCAAAGTCGCTTCTCGCTCTGTATGGTTGGTCCACTGCACTTTCACATCAGGAATGACCCGATGCCTCAACACTCTGTCCTTACGATCTACGATCTGAATAGGGGTCTCCTTGTAGGTAGTATCAGCATGCACCATCAGTGGTCGAGCATCCAACACATGCCTCAGGTCCGAAACGTACCTCCTCAACTGCGATAAATGAAAGAAGTTGTGCACTTGAGCCAAGGCAGTGGGTAGTGCCAAACCATAGGCTAAAGTGCCAACTCGATCAAATATCTAATACGGACCCACATAACGAAGACTCAGTTTACCTTTTTCTAAAAATCACATGACACCCGTAGTGGGTGATACTTTTAAGTGAACTTTCTCTCCACTCCAAACTCCAAAGGACGTCTCTTAGCATCAGCCCAACTCTTACTCTTGTGCGGTCTTGAGTCTATCACGGATGATCTTAACTCTCTTTGGTTTGCTCGACTAGCTCTGGTCTAGTGATAGCTCGCTCTCTAATTTCGTCCAAACAGATAGGAAATATACACTTGCATCTACAGAGAGCCTCAAAAGGTTCCATGCCAATGACACTATGGTGACTATTATTATAGGAGAACTCTATCAATTTAACCATGCCATCCCAGTTCTCCTTGAAATCAAAAGCGCACGCTCTCAACATATCTTCCAATGTCTGGATCATTCTTTTTGACTGACCGTCGGTCTGGGGATGAAATACAGTGCTTAGGCGTAGCTCGGTCCCCATCCTCTTCTAACATGGTGACCAAAATCTAGAAGTAAACCTCAGAGCAATCTGATACAATACTGACTAGGACTCCATGCAAGCTGACAATATTATCAATATAAAGCATCACCAATCTCTCTAAGATCGCATCACTCGGTATGGGCAGAAAATGAGCACACTTCATCAATCTATCAACAATAACCCAAATACTGTTGTTGCCGATCGTCACATGATCTCACTGCCACTCAGGTATCTCCAACAGAAACATCAAATCTCCATGCCTCTGATGTTCTGCTTTAACTTGCTGACATACTAGACATGTCTCAATAAACTCGGCTATGTGTCTCTTCATGCTGCTCCATCAGTAATGCTTCTTCAGATCATTATACATCTTCGTGTCACCTGGATAAATCAACAACCTCGAGTTGTGTGTCTCCTTCAGCAATTCTTTTCTAAGGTCATCAACATCAGGAACGCACAACCTTCCTTGGTATCACATGCTGCCGTCATCATATATCTGAAAACCATCAACCTGACTAGACATTATCCTCTTGCAGATATCTCTGAGGGTCATATCATCCTTCTGAGCCTTTTTAATCTGATCAACCAAGGATGGTGAGATAATCGAACTCGCTAGAATATGTGTCGATATCTAAACTAAACTCGGCAATCTCTCTCTCCAAAGTTGTCTGTCTGGCATTGCTTGATTTTCTACTCAGTGCGTCAGCAATTCGGTTCGCCTTTCTTGGATGATCGCTGATAGCCAAATCATAGACCTTCAGTAGCTCCAACCATCTCTTTTGAAAAATATTCAGCTTTTTCTGTGTGAACAGATACTTCAGACTCTTGTGATCAGTGAATACTTCGTACTTCTCTCTGTACAGATAGTGACGCCATATCTTAAGTGCGAAAAACACTACAGCTAACTCGAGGTCATGAGTCAGATAGTTATGTTCATAGGGCTTCAATTGGCGCGAGGCATATGTGATAACTCTATCTCTTTGCATAAGGACACACTCTGAACGAAGAAATTAGACCACAGTTGTAATGTATATCAAATCAAATTGAGGTAATATACATTTACCTAGTCCACTCTTGGACGCGTCAATGTAAATGACGAATCCTTCCGAACCTGAGGGCTATGCCAATACGGGGCCGGTGGTCAATCTCTTATTTAGCTCGTTGAAGATTTTCTCACAATCTGTGGCCCACTCGAACTTTGTCTTTTTCTACGTCAATCTACTTAGAGGCACCGCTATGGTAGAGAAGCTTTTGCCAAACTTTCTGTAGTAGCCAGCTAACCCAAGAAAGCTTCTTAATTCAATCACATTGGTAGGTCTAGGCCACTCGGTGATTGACTCGGTCTTCTTCAGATCCACTGAGATCCCCTCGTCCGATACTATATGACCCAAGAAGGCCATGCTCTTCAGCCAAAATTCACATTTGCTGAATTTGGCGTACAATTTCTTCTGTCTAAGGGTCCCCAGGACTTTCCTTAAATGCTCGGCATATGTCTCTTCGTCGGGAGAATTGACCAAAATATCGTCGATGAAGACCACCACAAACTTATCCAGCTGATCTCTGAATACCGTATTCATCAAGTCCATGAAGGCAGCTGGAGCATTGGTCAGTCCAAACGGCATCACTAAGAACTCATAGTGGCCATATCTAGTACGGAAGGCAATCTTCGGAATATCCTCTGCTTTGATACTTAGCTGGTGGCATCCAGATTGAAGATCTATTTTGGAATATACTTTCGCACCCTGTAGGGATGCAAACATACGCGGTTAGTTTGAGTTTAAACAATACTAAAGATCAATTACATTACTTAAGGGGTTACCTTCAATTGGTCGAAAAGGTCCTCGATTTAGGGTAGAGGATATTTTATTCTTGATTGTGATCTTGTTTATCTCGCAATAGTCGATGCACAATCCCATGCTCCCATCTTTCTTCCTTACGAATAGAACAGGAGCTCCCCATGGTGAGACACTAGGGTGGATGAATTTGCGATCTAATAATTCTTGTAGTTGCTCCTTTAGATCCTTGAGCTCTGCTGGCGCCATTCGATATGGTGCTTTCGATATCGGCTCAGCATCTGGGATCAAATTTATCGCAAATTCAACCTCTCAGTTTGGTGGTAAGCCTGATAATTTGTCGGGAAAGACATCCTTGAACTTGTTTACCACCGGAATTTGGTCAATAGATGGTACCTGCTGCTCAACGTCCATAGCGTAGTCCAGAGAACCTCCACCACCCTTTCTCAATGTCTGACAAGCCTGGGATGCGGTCAAATATATTCTCTTGGGCACCTTCTTCTGCTTTGAATCTCCCTAAAAGACAGTCTCTTGCATGCCCAAACCCTTGATACCGACCTGCTTCTGCCGACAGTCAATAGTGGCATGATACTTCTCCAGAAAAATCCATACCAAAAATAATATCAAAATCCTTCATAGAAATCGGGATCAGTGTCACAGAAAACTCTTGATCATTTATTTCCAGCTGGCACCCTCTGTACCGATGATAAGATACCAACACCTGGTCACCGGCTGCTTGAACTCGATATGGGGTCTCGAGCCATTCGGGTAAGATATTTAGGTTTTTGACGAATTTCTTGGCGATGAAAGAGTGGCTTGCACCACTGTCGAATAAGATGTTGGCGGGAACTTTGTTTATTAGAATTATACTTAACACATTTAGGGTTATTCGTATAGCACATAAGCACAGATGAAAGCTCAAAATTAACCGAATTTGAAAAAAAAATACTTAATTAACCAGTACCTGCCACAACGTCGCCAGCCTCTTTGACGTCTACCTCAATCATTACGTTGACCCAGGCATTGGTCCTTGCCTTACCTTTCTGCTGCCCTTGACTATGCTGTGTCAAGGGCGCCTGCTCTGTGCTGCGCACTCTTTTGCAAAATGTCCCAGCTTGCCGCATTTGAAACAAACGTTCATTGTACTCTAGTACTGGCCCAAATGTGGGCGTCCACAGTGAATACAAGATAGGGGCGGTGGCCCGTCAGCCCTCTGCGGCTGCGCACCGGTCATGGTCGGTCCTGCGATCGCTAGTGGTTGAGTCGTATATCTCTGCCCCTGCAGCTTGGGTGGCCCGAATGGTCGACTAATCGGGTGACGTCAGGGCACCTTCACCCAACGTCCTGATCTACCATAACTAGAATCCTCACAGGGACTCTTGCCCCTCTCCTCCGATGCCACTCTCTCCAAATCGTCCTCAACCTCGCGATATACCTCCAACAAGCCCTCATGCGTCCTCGGCCTCGCATACACAATCCCGTCTGAATGCGAGAGTTCATCCCTGTCTTGTACTTCAGCATCTTTGCCCTCTTATTTTCCATGCTAGATGGCATGTAACTCCCCAATGCATGTAAACACTCAATATACTGGGCCACTATCATAGAACCCTGGGTCAGCATCTGGAACTTGGTCATCCTCTTCTGAATCACACTATCTGGAATATAACACTTCTAGATCTCTTCTCTGAACTGTGTCCATGTCACTGGTGCAGTTCGGCGGATTTGCACGCTGTGCCACCACTGCTCAGCATCTCCCTCAAGGAATGGCACAACTACCTCAACTCTCAAATCCTCCGGCACTTGCAATAAACGGAGCTGGTCAGATACATTCTTTAGCCACATCTCCGCCTCCTCCCAACGAGTAGTCCCTCAAAACATCGGGATACATGATTTTGCATCTCTCTGTAGTAAAACCTGAGACCCGGTGAATAGTGGCCAGAGTGGCAATGGTGTCCGTCAGCGCCTGAGGCATAGCCCCATGATTCTAGTGGTTTTCACCACCATTATCTCTGTTTCTTGCTGTATCATGTTTAGGTGGCATTTTCTGGAATTTGGAACATGCAAAAATATATATTTATTAAGTTTCAAGCTAAGTTAGGGGTTCTTTTGGGAATTTCTAACCAATTAAGAGTTGCACAGAAGAGTTCAGGGGTAAAACGGTAAATAACTAAAGAAAACAAAAGAACACTCTTACACCCCTTAACCCGATCATAGCTTAAGTCTAAGATCATCTCTTAAGTCTACCTTGTTTATTAGGGATAAAATCGTCATTTCAAGAAAAAGATCACAGCTTATGTCTAAGTGCTCTAATTAATCCTGCGTTTCCGAGGCAGATCTGGAACATGGCTCTGATACCACCTGTAGCGTCCCGCTCCTGAACCCTAGTATCAGGAACAGTGCACATGCCCATAGTCTACTACGAGAACTACAATGTATCGTTCAAACTTCTTACACGTCGGAAATAATGTAGAATTTTTTTTCACAAAAGCGATAATTAAAAATTCAAATTCAAATTATAAGTAACCTCTATACAAAAATAAATAAAATGTTTAGGACTGACGAAACACAATACATCAATAGTATTCTAAAAGTCTGACAAAAAGAAACAAATCGGATAACCCATCAAATGTCTCCCAAGTAAATCTCGCAGCTTCACTCTTCCCAACTAGCTTGGTCGGACCCATCCTCAACAAAAATATAATCAAAATCCTGCTCACCTGGAATGGGGGGAGTAGGGGTGAGTGATATGACGTCACTCAGTAGGTATCCGCCTCTGTCCGATACGGAACGAGCATACAACAATGGTATATACACATAATCATATAGTACGGAAACATAAAGCAAATAACTGCGTAACGTAAGTCACTCTACATAATAATGCGCAACTTCATGATGCATGTGCCTACTTCTATGAGTCACACGCAACAAAGGTCATGTCATGCGATATGTCCATCTCTCTACCGTGCAATGCATGATTCTGGGATTTAGTTGGGTGCTACTGTAGCTCTTTCACTACAGTCCACCATTCTAGAGTACTAATATAGCTCTTCCACTATAATCCATCCTAGAATTCCTGAGTGCTACTGTAGCTTTTTCACTACAATCCACCATTATTGAGTGCTACTGTAGCTCTTCCACTACAACCCACTATTTCTTTTCCTTTTTTTTTTCTGAATGCTACTGTAGCACTTGACTACAGCACACCATCACACGTCTCTTAGTCTAAATGCAATGCACGTGCCATGAATGTAATGCAAATTTCACTTTCCGAACTTTTGTTGCGTCATATTTTCCACATTTTTTCTGGGATTTATTCTCCACTTTCTAAATTTATTTCTCATCCAATTCTTTTACTCTAATTATTGAGAGTATCATAAAAATATTATTTGCATCCCTTATATTTTTCCTAGCTTATATTAATTTTTCATGATTTAATACTATTTTCCCTAATTTTTTCTTATTATTGAATATTTATTATTTTTAGTTATGTTAATTATAAATTCAGAAATTTAATAAAAATCCTTTATTATAACCATTTTAAAATCTCTGGAATTAATTAATAATTTTCTTTAATTAATTTCTAATTTTCTAGAATTTAAAATCTATTTCTACTAATTATTATTTCATTATTTATTATTAATTATATTCTGAAATTAATTTTATTTTTTATATGACAGCCAGCAAGCCGTGGCCCTCTACCCCCATTTTCCTTTTTTTACTTAAAATTTTAGACCAGATCAGGTTGGCCTGGTCTAGTCTGCCACTGGAGGGTCAGTAGCACTTGATACCGGTCAGTCCGATTCAGCCCGATCCATTGACCTGGATTTTTTTAATTTTCTATTTTTTTCTAACCCCAATAAAATCTTCGTTTTAGCTTCGAATTGACCCAAACCAATTTCATTTGACTACATTTAATGCGACCATCTACTGTATCGAACATATCAGCATTTGTTCTACACGTGCCGTCAGGGACTGCGTGTGTCCCATGCGCCTCCCCTGAACGCGCACGTGTGCAACACGCACAACCCTGTCAGACACTTTTTCGATTTCCAGTCCAATTCCAACCTAATTTCCGGGCTGCATGACCTATTTCTAAGGCTATTCATATAATTTTCCATTTTAACGAAAATCTATTCTTTTAAATTCCTTTTTGGGTCACACAAACATCAACATAGCATGCACACATACATATACAATCAAACGAGTAGAAGTCATGCTTTTGAATTAAAACACGTGAATTTAGCAATTAAAACAATAATTTCACATAAAACAAATAGGATACTGATCGGGCATGCTTGATTCGTACAAACAAGAAGAATATGCACCTAGATTTTTGGTGAATTCCCTACGCAAATCTTTTCTTCTCATAACCTCGGCCTCCTGCAAGATGAGTTGAACAATTTTTTTCTAAACTAGGGGGCGGCCAACTTGGCTTGGGGTTTAACACACACAGACAGATACACACACACACACACACACATATATATATATACATACATATACACACACACACACACACACACATATATATATATATATATATATACATATATATATTCACACATATATTTTTTTATAAAAGAAAATTTTATTAATAAGAAGCCTCACTTATGGCGGAGGAAAACCATATTACAAGTATCAGAGTATGCGAATAAATGAAATAACGAACTAATGATGACATATCTCCAGTCGTATATGATATGCCGCATTAAAACCTTGCCAAGTAAAACCACCCTTGTGGATAAAACCTTGGCGAAGGAAAAAGCGTACATATTTATACGGCTGTCATTGATATCGAAGGTATATAAGATTAAGTACAACAATGTGATTTCTGTAGTGGTCCGAATTGGCAGTGTAGCACAGAATGCGTTGGAAGGGCCGCTGCTTGGTCTTGATGGATCCATTATGATTTGTACCTCGTGAGATTGCAAGGAAGAAGTTATACCGATGGCAATAAGAAAAGTAGTAATAGTAAGCATAAAAGTCAAACGCATACCCAAGTCGCCTTGGTTAAGCTGGAGCCAAGGCGACGGTGTTGTGTTATTGGTTCCAAGTAGTCGGGCCTTGATGTTCCAGCTTGCGATGCTTGAGATGGAAGATTTCCACATGAATGACTTGCTCATGGCATGAAGCAGAAAGAAATCCCCGTTATGACTCGCCAGTTGAGCCGCAGTCGTAGAGTCCGCGCATGCATGATGGAATTGTTGTGTTGTCGTAAGCAGTAACGCCACCATGATATGAAAACCAATCCATGCCCAGGGAAATAAAAAGATCAAGTTATCAATGAGTATGAAGCAGATTAAAAACCAGGCCAATAGATAACAAGACATACCGAGCCTGCCTGGATCCCTTAGGATACAGGTAGAAAGATGGAAAAATCGCCAATCCATATGGAAGACTTTAGAATTTCAAGGTACGCGCAATTGGACGGAAGAGAGATCTAATGAGATAGAAGCACGCACTAATGAAGGAAGAGTATGAGAAGTATAATATTGTGTGCTAGGGCTCAACATGGCATGTTGAGCTAGGTAATGCGCTGCCATATTTGCCTCTCGATAAATGTGATGAAAGTCAAGGCGATGAAGATGAACTAACGTGTGAAGTAACCGAAGATAGTAGTTCCCATGGACAAGCTGCGGGCGTGACAAACGAGATATCATCTGAGCACAATCTGACTCCAGTATAATTGTGCAATGCAGTGGAAGAAAATAGAAAAGTCCAAACACAGCAGCCTGAATCTCTGCATTGAGTGGTGTACTTGGAGGCAGTCGGAATGAAATGGCTCCCACACATGTACCCATGTGATTACACAATATCGCACTCCCTGCTGCATAATGTCTGCCAACTGCAGCATCTATGTTTAATTTTAACCGACCAGGAGGTGGAGTAAGCCAACGAATCAGATGAGGCCGCGGAGGTTGCAGTGACGGCAGCCAAGAAAAATATCGCCTAGGTCCAGCTGCTAGTTTTGATCCCGCTATTTTTTTGCACCACATAGTAATGTCATATCGTATGGAGGCCTGAAGTGATATAATTGTAACTTTACTTTGTTCCCCATAGACTAAGGAGGCATAGCCGTGCCATATGTTATGCACCATAATCGCCGGAATAACGATTTTAAAAACCGTAAGAAGAGAGGAAAAAGAGGAGCGATACCACCAAGAGAGAAGATACTGGCGAAGCTGCAACGAGGATGGATGAGGACAGTGTAGCTCACTAGCAAAATAATGCCATAGGGGACGTACTTGTGAACAATATAAGAAAACATGATCCACTGTGGCCGACGCACCTTTACAGAATGGACATTGCGTAGGGCGAGATGTAGAGTACCTACCAATATAATCCTCAAATGGCACCGCAGAATGGAAGAGTCACCATAAGAATAACTGAATAACTGGTGAATGGTGCTTAAACCAAATAAACTTTGCTGAAAGCAGCTGGAGACTAGATGTGCGGCAGATATCACAAGCGCTGCGCAAAGAAAATTCTCCTGTGGGCGTGTGAAGCCATGTGAGGTGGTCGCCTTGGACTTCTGTCTGAGAAAGGCAGAAAGGATTAATTCTGCAAATAATCTTCCATATGGGTGAATCTGGTAAACGAGGCAGATAATCTCCGCGGTGACCATATTTGGCGTGCATATACTTGCTCCAAAGTGTAGAATGCTGCTGATACGACCACCAAATACGGCAGTGATAAGATCGCTGTAACATACTGAGGTCTCGGAGACCCAAGCCTCCTTCTTCACGAGGCGTGCAAATAGTAGTCCATGATACCCAGTGATGCCTGCGCCCCCAATAAAATGATGTCATCTTTTGATTTATTACCTTAATCACTGATTTCGGTAGTCCTCCAGCCGTGAGGATATGTAATGGTAAGGCCGCTATCACAGAGCGTAACAAAACTAGAAGACCAGCAGAGGAAAGTAATCGAGAGTGCCATCCCTGAAGCCTGTCATCAATACGCTGCAATAGAGAGACACAGTATCTCGCACGGGCGATGCCCTTATGCAAATAAGAACCAAGGTATCGGAAGGGTAAGCTGGAAGATCGCATGCTTATGATGTCCTCAAAAACGTGTTGCTGTTGTGGAGATATATTTGTAGAAGGAATAATACTACTTTTCTGGAAATTAACCTTTTGACTAGAAGCAGTTTCATATTGAGTAAGGAAGGTATGAAAGCGCTGAAGGTTTCTCTGTGTACCTCGTAAAAATATCAACAAATCATCTGCATAGGCCAAATGCGTGATAGTAAATGGAATTCGCCCTAATCGAAAAGGCCGCAATATTCCAGAAGCTGTTAAAGCTTTCAACCCTCTGCTGAAACCATCAGAAGAAAGAATAAACAGTAATGGAGATAAAGGATCTCCCTGCTTTACCCCTCTATATGGCCGAAAAGTAGGTGAAGACTGGCCATTGATCAAAACTGCTAAAGTGGTGGCACGCAAGTGATTTAGAATAATGCGAATGAAGAAGTCAGAGAAACCAAAAGTGCGTAGTAATATTTCCAAGTATTCCCAACTGACTCTATCAAATCCTTTCATCATATCTAGCTTCAAACATAGCTGTGAACCATCCTTATCCATCATATGTATCATCTCTCGAGCCATAAGTACTTGGGATGATATATCTGATCCTGGCAGGAAGCCTGTTTGTTCTGGAGATATTAAGCGTGGGAGCAATGTAATCAAGCGACTAGCAATGATTCTTGTACAGACTTTGCTCAAAAAATTGGTGAGACATATTGGGAGAAAATCACTGAAGGTAGCAGGGGAAGACTTTTTGGGAATCAATGTGATCAATGCACTAGCCATCACAGTTGGCTGAGGAATACCAAGGAAAAATTCCTGCACCGCTTTTACCACATCTGTATGAATAATTAACCAGCAGGATCGATAAAAGTTACCATTGAAACCATCGGGACCCGCTGCACTATGAGGGTCCAGGTGCCAAACCGCATCTTTAACCTCCGCCTCCATTGGTAATTGCGTTAGTAGAGAGTTATCATCCGAAGAAATCAAACATGGAATATGACAAAGAATATCAGCATAGCTATGAGTAGGCTCGCAAGCAAATAAAGACGTATAGAAGGCAACAGCTTCAGCCATAATAGTATCAGGCGTAGTGCATGGGACGCCTGCACTCGTGTGTATTTGCTGGATACGTAATTGCAACCGTCTCCCTTTGACAATAGAATGAAAGTAGCGTGTGTTTGCGTCACCTTCTTTTAACCATCGGGCACGAGCTTTTTGTTTCCAAAAGTGCAGCTCATAAGAGGAGGCCTGAAGATATTCAGCCTTTGCTCTATGGTATTCCGTCCGGTTCTCATCAATTGGGTCTGCGTCCCAAATGTTTTCAGCACGAGAGAGATTGGATTCTGCTTGTTTGACGTTGGAGAATATGTTACCAAAGATTTCCTTGTTCCACCTCTGTATGTCTTTCTTCAGTCGGAATAACTTGGAGTAAAAGCCATACATGCCTCCAGTAGTAGGATAAGATACCCAAGCATTCTGCATATAATTATGGAAATCCGGATGTAGCAACCAAGAGTCTAGAAAACGGAAAGAACGACGGACCTCAGACTGGCATAAACGACATAAAAACAACAAGGGTGTGTGATCAGAAGTAATGCGAGGAAGATGCGTGAGCTGTAAATCATCAAACTTGTCCTGAAAAGCAGAGTTGATAAATAACCAATCCAATCTCCGACGGACTCTTCCAAGGCCCCTGCCATCAGTCCAAGTGAATCTTGACCCGTGAAACTACGGCGGCATCAAACAACATGATTCTATGCAGTCATTAAAATCCTGTAATACAGAGAGGGAGGGCTGCGATCGGCCTTCATGATCAGACAGAGATCGAAAAGTATTGAAGTCTCCTCCTACCATCCATGGCAAAGTAGATGCTTCCGAGAATGTGCATAAAGAATGCCATAATGAGTGGCGTAGAAAGGTCGTGTGGTTGCCATAAACTACATATAATACATAATTGAACTGCAGGGGCCGAAAAGTAGGGTAAAATGTACCACTTGGTCTTGATCCTGCACCGACACCAAGTGAAAGTCTAAGTCACGCCAGAAGAACCAAATGCGTTCTGACTAAGATGAAAAATGATTTGAAAAACCAAATTCTAAAGCATAACGAGCAATACTAGAAGATGAATGTTTAGGTTCTATCAAAGCAAGTAAATTTAAGCGATGATCATGTATCAACTGATGCATCCTGGGCAGAGAGGCACGCATGCCTCTTATATTCCATACCATAACATTCATTGAGAAAGAGTAGTGTTACTTCCCTGAATGGCATGAGAAGCACTGCGTGTGAGGATAGTAGATGGCGGCAATGGAGGTAAATCTTTTCTTGCTCGACGCTTTCTACGAGGAACTGCTGGAATAAATTCTGCAGAGTCTGTTGATTCCTGCAGTCGTGAAATAAGAGTATCTGTGTCCGGTGAAGGAGGTATCAGCTGCATGCGGCGGACTACCTCTTCCGGGACGTTTGGCATGTCTAAGTGATGTTCCTCCATAGGTAGATCATTATCTGAAGAATTCCCCAGATCGCAATTATCCGAAAGGTCCTGTAACGGGGGGTCGGCAGCCCCACAAATGAGACCTTCATTTAAATCACCGTCTGGGATAGGCGGATCCTGTTCAGTTTGGGGCGCAGAAACATCCTGGGGATGATCAACCGATGATGGGCCAGGTTGTGCGGCCGTTTTCTTCTTAACTGGTGTCCAGCGCTGTGTTGGCGGGCCAGGTGGTGTGGGTGGCGGCGGGGGCGGTACTGTTGCTGGTTGTTGCAGGGGGCATGAGGTCACTACATGGCCTAATCGTCTACACGATGTGCAAAATAATGGCAAATCTTCATATATTACAGACTGCAGGATGAATCTGTTCTTAGCCTGCAAATAAATTTTTTGGGGCAATTCCTGGGAAACATCAACTTCAACACATACTCTAGCAACTGAAGGCCTCAGTCCATCTGCTGTGGCTACGTCAAGTTTGAGGGGGGATCCAATCGGCCGAACTATTTCAAAAAGCGCCTCTTTACGATGGAGGTGAATAGGGAGACCAGGAAAGTTATCCAAACTGGGACAATAGGAATATCAGTGGTAGGATCAAAGTCTACTGTCCATTTCGTTATACGCATATGACAACCTGAGATGTGCCATGAATGACGATAGAAGCAATGCAAATAATCAGCCTCATTCCGAAAATTCAACAAGATGTGCGTCGGATCGATTAGGGTGATGCGGAGATCATGGTGAAAACCTATTTTTTCAAATACTTCCCGTATGACTTTCAATGGAGGTCGACCATACCAGAATGTACCCACCAAAGAGTATTTGAATGGTGCAGCAAGGGCATCAATTTCTGAATCCAAGAAGGAGATTAAGGGGATACCTTTGTATCGAGAAACTGTCTTTGGTGAAATGCTGATTTTTTACGAAACTACCTCCGCAAATGATGGCGGCGGTGCTGACTCCATGATGATGAGCAGCGTGGAAGGAGGATCGTTGGTATGTAACTCCAATGGATGTTGTGCTGATGTAGGTCAGAAAATCATGAAATACTGCCGGGAGAGGAACTGATGTATATATATTTCTCTTCTCTTGGAGTGGGGTGGCAGAGTTGCTGGGGAATGGGGGAAGGATTATTTGTTGTGTGTATATTTATAGGTGGTAGGGAGGTGTAGGATAAGTATAGTTTATAAATTCTAGATAGGTTAAACTTTTAGTTACCTAGTGTAATTCTAACTCCATTTTAATTTCTATCTCTATCTTTTATTTATTAGATATCTAAAAATTATTTTATATATAATTTTTTTTAAAAATGCGGCTATAACAGTAGTATATGGCTACAATGAAAGAAGTAACATGAGGAAGTTATGGAGAGTTCTGAGATACCAAAATCAGTTGTATGGCTCCTAGTCTTGACTTATTATGGATGACTTTAATATAATCCTGGATGGAGGTGGGGAGCTAGGCAGGAAGAAGATAGAAGAAATGCAATTAAGGAATTCACTGACTGGGTTCAAGATTTATACATGGTGAATATACCCTTCATAGGCTTTGAATATACGTGGTCCAACAAAAGGGAAGAAGAGAGCATAATGTATATTAAGATTGATCATATGTTCCACAATGAGCATTGGAAAAGCCAAGTCCCTCACTTATAGTTAGACTATGAAGCCCCCATTTCTTCTGATCACTCGTCCACAATTCTATTCATCTAGATGAATCACAAATTTGGCCCTAAACCCTTCAAAATTTATGAAGGGTTGGATGAAACACCCTAGTTTCATAAACATCCTAAAGGAAAGCTGAGAAGAAGTAGAATGGGGAAACCAAATGCCTAGTTGACCAAGAAATTAAAAAGTTGAAAGACCATCTGAATAAACTCAATGAAGATAAGTTTGGAAATATTACTAAGAGGGTTGAAACAGCTAAGATGAAGTTGAAAGAAGTATAAACAAAGCTAGTTAAAGAACCCCAAAACCCACAGCTGCAAGCTGAGGAAAAAACTTACTGGATGCCTACACATCCCTATTATCTTTTGAAGGGTCCTTCTTTAAGAAAAAATCAAGGATAAAATATAGTGACCCGTCCTGAGCTCTAGTACTCGAAACGGTTCACCCGCCGTATTTTACTAAGGAAAATACAAGGCCTCGATATAAATTAATTACACGTCAGCAATGTGACGTAAACTAACATCAGCGGAAATGCATAAAGCATAATCCCAAATATACTGCAATATAAACTGTCTAGGCAATAATCTAATTATCACAAATCCATACTACAAAAATCCGAAATGTGTACATAAATATAACCCTCAACAACTCTTGTGTCCTTAATAGCCCCACTCCGATGCGTCTTCTACGAACTCTATGTCGTAGCCCTGATTATATGCAAGATGATGAAAAATAGGAAATGAGCGACAAAACATTGTCCAGCAAGTAACCTGCCAGTACTCGCATGTGGTTATACACGTGGAAACAGGTGTAGTAAATAAATAACGTATAAATTAATCATGTTTCCATTCACAAATAATTTTATCTTTCTACCATTACGATAATACCCCATACAAATCAATGATAACAACAAATGAAACAAACACACGGAGTTAGTCTAATGTTAGTCACAATCAAAATCCGATGATGCAATTTTTAAAACGATACGATGCAAATACAATCCATTTCGATATCAGTTTCCAAAATTCAATTCACGATGCGATGTGATAGGGTAACGATACGATAACGATGCGATGGCTACAACACTTTCCTTACAAGTGACTTATACCGTAAGTCTTACGAATTGATCTCCCCAATGGTCAAATATGCACAGACGCTCTATCAAAATAGTCAAATATGCCTCTAATTGGCGGTCAAATATGCCCGAATGCTTTATTGAAATAGCCAAATATGTCCGGACACTCTATTTTTCCGGGATCAATCCGTCTCATTGATATATTTCTCTTGTAAGGGTGAATTTCACAATATGCACGATTTTTGAAAATGATTTTCTAAGATATTCGATTTTTCCAAAACAATTCAAATACCGGTATGTACCAAGTGCGATATCCCATATCGATCTCCAACATAGCAAATATCGCAAAATAACAAATCACCAATTACGATATTACACCCACCACTACTCAAGTGACCTATATACGTATACACGTCCACGTCCATACATATGCATATGCACGTATCTAAATACACAAAGCTCCCTCGACCCACTTTTTTTCAATACACTATCCAACACACCTCAGGTCACCTCCAACACACTCAACCAGCCCACTCCCATCTCCACTGCCCACTGCCTGCAGCCCCCACTTTCAACCAACCCCTCTCTCTACTCTTCTAAATCATAATTTTCACTTTCCCTCACTCTACACCCCTCAAACCACCTTTAAATTTGACACCACTTATATTTTCTCACTTCTAATCTCTGAGACAACAAGAAAAATTTATTTCGGACACGCAACCCCAGGTCACGCGCCGCCATACGCTACCCATGCGCCATCAAACTCCGGTGATTCCTTCCACCAGAATTCATCTCATGTTATATCCAACCTTATCCCACCATCAAATCATGCAAAAACCTCTTCTATACCAATATCAAATTTTGTTCAAAGACTATACAATTTCTAAGATTCCTGAAATACATATTTCATATCTTATAAAATCATATACCAATAAAATTAAATCATAACTTATGCTAAAATCAGTTTTCTATCATCTCCTTCCACATATAAATACATTTGGCCATTCCTATGCATTTGACACCAATCGATAATCTAATTACATGCAAATATATATATACATGACAACTGATACATATTAAATGTATAAAACTTCATACATCATAAATGGCGCAATATGTGATTGCCACAACCTACTCTCTGATCAACCCTATACATATTTTGTCCATACGTATATTTACATTCTCATTGACAATTTAAACACCTATACATAACATTGAACTATATAATACATATATGCATATAAAAGCTTTGTAAATATTGAGCCCACCCCAACAGAATTTCGGCCCCAACATTTTTCAGCATGTGGACATATTACGGCCTTAATACCAATTCTCAAACAATTCTCACAAATTTCTATTTAATTACATATACACGTGACATACATTTAATATGTATACTGGGTCCGGATGATGATGATACACGTGACATACAAACTCACAACTTATCTTTTAGTGTTTACATGTGCAGGCCCAATGTTACTCATGTGATGATTCAGCCAAAAGTTCCACAATCATCATCCGAGCATATAGGTTTACATACTTTTCATAATAATAACAACTAAATACATATGTATATACATATACACACATATATATACACTGCAATACATATATATAAACATTAAGTTATGCAACCAAAAATACATATACATGATCCTTGAATTATATGCAAAAATATACATATAGAATTTGCAAATGCGTAACAAGTATGTGTAGGGTACTTACCTATTTCTCCTTTTCTTCTTCTCTTTTCCTATTTTCCTTTCCTTCCTTCCCCCTCTTCCTCACACTTCTCTACAGCTACTCTCAGATTCCCATTTTTTTCCTTTGCCTAGGTCCAGCTGAAAACGGCTGAGAGGTTTGGGGGGTGTTAAGAGTGTTTAAGTAGGGAATAATGAGGAAAATAATAATGGGAGATAATGGGGTATAATGAGAGGAGTTATGGAAGGGGAAAAGGTAGTGTGGGTTTATTATTATTTTTCATCCAGATGTTACATTGTTATTATTACTATATACTTTTTAAATTTTTTTGTCCCGGGCATAACATACTCCCCCTTACAAAAAGTTTCATCCTCGAAACTTACGTACCTTATTCAAATAGTTGTGGACACTTCTTCTGTACTTCTTCTTCAAGCTCCCATGTAACCTCTCGTTCCATATGATTTGTCCACCGAACCTTGAAGTATAGAATGACTCGCCTTTTCAACACCTGATCTTTCCGATCCACGATGCGTACCGGTAGTTCTTCGTATGTTGCATCCTTTTCACCTGCAGTGGTCGAGCTTCTAACACATGACTCAGATCCGAAACTTACCGCCTTAGCTGCGACACACGAAAGATATTTGCACTTGTGATAACGCCGAAGGTAGCGCTAGTCGATATGCCAAAGTCCTAATCCGCTCAAGCACCTCATAAGGTCTAATATAACGAGGGCTCAGCTTGCCTTTCTCTCCGAATCTCATGACGCCCTTTGATGGAGAAACCTTTAAGTACACCTTTTCGCCCACTGTGAATTCCAATGGTCGTCTCTTAGGATTCGCACAACTCTTACAGCGATCCTAAGCTACCTTGAGCCTTTCTCGAATGATCTTTACTTTCTCCAACGTCTACTCAACTAACTCGGGTCCAGTGATAGTCTATTCCCCAACTTTGTCCCAATATAAACGAGATCGACACTTTTCTCCATAGAGAGCCTCAAATGGTGCCATACCAATTGCGCTATGGTGGCTGTTATTATATGAAAATTCCATCAGCTTCACCATACTATCCTAGTTTCCTTTGAAATCCAACGTGTAGGCTTTGAACATATCTTCTAGAGTCTGAATAGTTCTCTCCCGCTGTCCATCTTTCTAAGGATGATATGCAATACACATTCTCAACTCGGTCCTTATGACTAACTAATACGCCATCCAGAACTTTGATGTGAATATCGGATCTCGGTCCTACACAATGCTAACTGGAAGACTATGGAAGCTAACGATGTTGTCCACATATAGTGTCACCAACTTCTCCATCGTAGCTTCACTCGACATTGGCAAGAAATTTGCAGACTTCGCAGCCGATCCACAATCATCCAAACAATGTCGTTGCTGCTTCTCGTCTTAGGGATTCTTGCTACGAAATCCATCATAATATGTGTAGGACCTGTATAGCACCACTAGAAGGGGGGTTGAACAGTGACTGCGAAAAAATTGGTTTTTAAAACTTTATATTACAAATTACTCACTTCTGAAAACAAATTCTGTCTTCAGATCCTGTTTTTGATTATCTAGATGATCATATTATAGACCTCCAAAAATTGTAAAATTTGGTGACCATGTACTCTCAGATGTTGTCTATGTGTCATAAAAATTTCAGATTAAAATTCAAAGTGTAAGGCCTTGAAAACTGTTTTTACTCAGACTCTGTCAATATGTCTGAAACTGTTCCTCAAAATGAAAAATTTATTCCTACTTAATGACAACTCCAAATGATCTGAAAATTTTATGGAATGAAGCTTAAGATGTATACTTTAAAGGGTTGAAACAGTTTTTCAAAATTCCTTTGATAAGTATATCAACCACGTTGATGTTCTCAACCTTTGCAAATTTGAAAATCATACTGCACTAGTCTCTGAACTATGAGCGTTCGGATGACTTATACTTATCCAAATTCGATGAAACTTGTCCCAAATGAAACCTAAGATCTTTGGCTATTTTTCTGCAAAGTTTGATGATTTTTGAAAGACGTTTGAAATTTTTGCCGTGTCTATGAAAACAATGCAGAGAACATGAACTGAAAGTAAAAGTGCTGAAAAGTAATAACACCGAGATTTTTATACTGGTTCGGTTAAATTGACCTACTCCAGTCTTCGAAGACACCTTCCTCAGTATTCACTAAACACAAAAAAACCTTAGGACAAGGATGTCTAGATTTATACACTAACTCCTTCAATATCTACCATTCTTACAATGAACAAACAAAAATAACCAACACAAATACCACCACCGCACTTATGAAGGTATGATCACACCTTGATCAACCTTGTACAAGAATGGGATGTATATGGGTGGTAAAAGCAAGGCATATACAGAATTTAGAACGTAAGTATTATAGGCTTGAGGCTATGAGCAAGAGAAGAGAATAGGAGAAGAAGAGAAGTCTTGCTTTGCACTTGCTTGAACATGAAAATGAGGCTTGCTTTGTCTTGAACATCTTGCCCCCCTTTTATAGGCGTAGAGGACGCCCCATATGGCTGAGCTCTTCCTTGAAAATTGTCTTGAATACCCTATGAAGATGCCTTGTATAACTTTGTGACACACATTTGCTTACTTGGCGAAATGTGATTGGACAAATGATGTGTCTTCACCTAGTTGTCACTCCATGATAGGGCTTTCATTTTCCACCTTGGCACTAATAATATGACCTGGAAATTTATCATAAAAATATGAAACACGTGTCAAAAATCAAATTTGTTAATTGCCAATTAATCAAGATGTGATTGCCCTTCATTTTTGGAAGAAATTTAAAGACAAATCATGCACAAAATCGACCAACATAAAACATGTGCTGAAAACTTTAGCACTTGTTTGAATTTGAATTCCTTCCTTGTGTGTCTAGGTTCTTCTTCAATATCACCATCCATTTTGGATCACCCTCCACTAATCAAATCGCCAAACAAGATCCACCTAAGCTCCATGTAGGCTGAAAACGGCGTCTCAAGGTTCAGCTCCATGTGCTGAAATTGTTTTGGAAATTTTGACACATAATGGTGCAATATCTTCACACATGTGGTATATTTCAATCAACACTTAAATTATTTTTCAGAATACTCCAATATGTCTTAGATGTGTAAAAAGTGTAAAGATACATGTTACACACTAAGAGAAAGAAACGCCCCATGTAAGTATTTAGAAAACCGAATTTTCAACTTCCGTCGATTACGCAATTTTTCTCCAATTAGTTTTAAACATCTTAGACGTAAAATACGCTATCTCACACATAATATATATAATGTAAAGTATAATTTCAGCTCCAAAATCTAAGAGTAAAATCGGCCATGTGTTGGAAAAATTTTGAATTTGGATTTCCAACAAATCAAGACAAATTGTAGGTAATTGATATGTGTAAACATGATATGAATTTGGGGATGAAATGGATATGTGGGGCAAGAAATTTCTGAGTGTTTGGAGTGTATATAGCTGGCCATCTTTATATGGTAAGTATGTGACATGTCAGTGACAGTTTGGTAGTCATCCGATGTGGCAATTTTCGGTTTATGGACTTGTGACATGTCGGCACAATTTTGGATACTTTATGACATGTAATGTATGATATGGAACCTGTATATACTCACAAATATAATGTTTATCATAAACACACGTCAAAAACACATAACATTTAAATCATGCACTTTCAAATCACTCAAATCCCAGTTTCTGAACAATATGCTCCCATTTCCATACCAGTATCTCCAATGGCTGTAAGAGTCCTCCCGGTCGCTGATGTTCTGCCTAAACCTGTGTTGGACCGTGAACTTGCAATAAACACCACTAGAGGGGGTGAATAGTGGTCAGCGTAAATTACACTACTACCCTTAATTAAAAACCCCTTTGAAAACAGAATCTTAGACTACCTCATATTCAGAACCCGTTTTTTGAAAAATTCAAAAATAAGTGTACACAACTCCAGAATGATGATAATAATATGCTCAAGAGATTCCTTGAGTGAAAATACCAAAAATACCCTCAGGGGTGAAATGACCAAAATACCCCTGATGTAAGAAAACTCCAGAAATGACCCCGATGGTCAAAAATGAATATTATAACACCTTTGTCATTATGAATAAGATAAGAATATGTCATTGAAGTATTTCCATCATATCATGTCCCTACAAAACTCAAAATACCAATTTTGCCCTTTTTGGTAAGTTGTAAAAACTTCCAAGGCACATTAGTCACAATACATTTAAAATCACCAAAACACATAATATTCACATAATGAACATGTATAAATCATATACAAATGAAAACAACCACTTTATCACATTTTAGAAAAATATTTATAAAAACCCTAGTTATCGATCAATCGAAGTGCCTCAACTTCAGGGATCGATGTCTCACAGTAAGTTTCAGAATTTGTCTCTGACTAACATCGATCGATCGAAGTGAGGGTTCGATGTATACATCGATCGATCGATGTGTCTTAGGTTTAGAGATCGATGTCTCACCGTAAGGTCTTGAACTTTCACTGCCTTACATGGATCGATCGATGTGAGGGATCGAAGTACATCGATCGATCAAAGTGCAACAACCTGAGAGATCGATGTCAACTTTTTTAACTTTTCAACTTTTAATCACATATAACACCATGTATGATATTTTTAAGTATTTACCGCTTAAAATCATGACTTTGAAAATTATCCAAACATATTTCTCAACATTCTCCCCCTTTTGGATGATTTTCAAAATAACCTAACATGATTTTAATGTCACAACTCTTTACCAATTGTTTATCATAAATCTACCAAGTTTAAACCAATTGAATTGTTTTGAAAACCTCACAATTTACCAATTGTTTCACCAAATTTGTACCAATTGTTTTAAAAAGCAATTACCAACTAATTACCAGTTGTTTTCAAATGCTCAAATCTCATGTATTCATGTGCTCCCCCTCAACCTATACTCTCCCCCTTAACCTATGCTCCAATACTCATACCAATTGAAACTTAGCATACTATTCAACCAACCAAATCATGACTTACCAACTAAAATCATGTTCTTATTCTATCTCCCCCTTCATCTTGCAAATCATGCAAAAGATAGAACTAACTCTCAGATTCCCTTTTTTTTCTTTGCCTAGGCACAGCGGAAAACTGCTGAAAGGTTTGGGGGTTGTTAAGAGCGTTTAAGTACGGAATAATGAGGAAAAATAATAATGGGAGATAATAGGGTATAATGAGAGGGGTTATGGAAGGGGAAAAGGTAGTGGGGATTTAATAAAAATTTTATTTTTATTTTTTTCATACGGATGTTACATTACTTTTATTATAACTTTTTTATTATTTTTGTCCCGGGCATAACATACTCTGTAGCGCCCTGCTCTCGAGCCCTAACATCGGGAACAGTGCACCCGCCGTATCTCACTAAGGAGAATACAAAGCGTCGAATCAATCTCTTACTTGTCAAAAATGACGTAAAAATTTTTCGCGGAAACGTAAACTCCAATAATCGTCATTACATTGCTAAATAAAAATTCTAGGAATAAAAGTAGTAAAGTAGTATGTGGAAAATCCTCAAAGTATAAATAAGAACAAAACAGTTGTAGAGTCCCCTCGTATCCTAGCTGCAGCTCTCAACCAGCCCACTCTGCTATGTCTATCCCGTCCTCAACGAAGATGTACTCATAGTCCTCATCCGGCTCACCTGGAAAGTAGGGGTGAGTGACAGAAAATCACCCAGTAGATGCCCGCCTCAAACCAATATAAAACGTGCATACCGAATGATATAGCCACATAGCACATAGATATGATATAACCACATAGCACATAAATATAAGATAAAACCACATAGCACATAAATATAAGATAACATGCATAAGATAAAGTAAATGCGGTAAGCAAAGCACTCCACATAAAAATGCGCAAGTACGTGATGCATGCTCAATCAACGTGTCACACACAACAAGAATCATGTCATGCAATATGCCCTAGACCTATATGCAATGCATGATCCCGGGATTGACTGGATGCCTGTAGCCCGTACACTACAATCCACCCTCGCGGATGCCGTGGCCCGTACACCACGATCCATCCCAACCGATGCCCGTGCCCGTACACCACGATCCACCATAACCGATGCCCATGGCCCGTACACCATGATCCACCATAACCGAATACTCATGGCCCGTACACCATGAACCACCATAACTGAATCCTCATGGCCCGTACACCATGGTCCACTCCACTCGAGTGTCTGAGACCCGTACATCTCAGCCCACTCCAAATGCAAATGCACTTGCCATGAATGCAACAACAAAAGTCACATGGGGCCCGTACGCCCATCCTCACCATCTCCGGCACTTAATATTTAGTTTATTAAATTTTACAAACATTGAAAGTTTTTATTTAGCGTTCCACTTATTTTTCCTTAGCTTGTATTAATTTTCTAGAATTTTCTACTAATTTTTTCTTATTTAATTCTATTTATTACTAATTATTTTTAATTACTTACATTTACCAAAATTCAGAAATTAAGTGAGAATAATTTAATTTTAACCTTTTATATTTTCTGTAATTTATTTAGAATTTTTTGATAAATAAATATATTTTTCTAGAATTTTAAACTAATTTTAATTAATTATTTATCATTTATTCATTTCAGAAATTAATTTTCAGATTTATTTTTTTTAATTTCCGGTTTGGGCCGGCCTGCTACCTGGTCTGGTCCGCTGGCCATCCGGTCCGGTCCGGCAGCCAGGCCGGTCCAACAGCATTTTCTTTTTTTTTATTTTTTATATTAAATTATATTTCCTTCTAACCTTCATAAAATCTTCGTTTTAACTCCGATTGACCTCAAACCAGTTGCGTTGGACTCGTTATAACGCGACGTAACTTTTGGGGATGGACACGTCAGCACGTGTCCGGACGCGCCGTCAGGGGCCGCGCGTGGGCCCCACGCGCCACCCCCTGAAACGCGTCCGTCAGACCCTTTTTTTTATTTTCAACCCAATTCCAACCTATTCCGGGCTAGATGAACCTAATCTAAGGCCAAAACACAATTTTAAAGAACCCTAAGTGTGAAAATATTCAACCTTTTGATTTCATTCAAGAGTGTTTCCAATCTGAATCACAACTACCATCAATTTCAATACACACACATACACATACAGCCATAAAGAACACATCTCATACTTCTCCATATAAAACAAAACAAAATTCACATATTAAACAAATAAAAACAACGAATCACATTAATATATCATTAAAGCATGCATGGATTATACCCGTTTGAGGGGGGAAGAGGCACCTACCTTTTTTGGCGAATCTCCTACGCGATTCTTTTCTTCCTAACCTCGGTTGATGGATCAAGGTGTTGAGACTTTTTTTTAATATATGTGGCCGCTGGAGGCCTGGGGGGAGGGGAAATTGGGTTTTTTTTCCCCTTTTGTGGGCAAGTGGCAGCAGAACCAAGGAAGAAAAATAGGGGATGGGGTCTTTTTTTGTGGGTGGTGTGTTATGTATTTATATAATAAGGTAGGTATAGGATAGGTATTAGGTTTTCCTATTTGGTTAAGGTTTAGTTTTTTTTCTAATACATCTCTAATTCTAATTGTTTAACTTTATCTATATCTTTTATTAATAGATGCTTATCAATATCACATATATATTTTTTTTAAAAACACGGCTGTAACATTCCTCCCTTCTTACAAAAAGTTTAGTCCTCAAAACTTGCGTACCTTATTCGAAGAGGTAGGGGTAGCGCTCTCGCATTAGCTCCTCCAACTCCCACGTCGCTTCGCGCTTTGTATGATTGGTCCACTGAACTTTGACATAAGGAGTGACCCGGTGTCTTAGTACTTGGTCCTTATGATCCACTATCCGGATAGGTGTCTCTTCATACGTCATATCCAGTCGAATCCTCAACGATGGCACATCTGGAACATGGCTCAGATCTGGAACATATCTTCTCAACTGAGAAACATGGAATACGCTGTGTACTTGGGCCAAGGCAGGGGGTAACACCAGCTGGTAGGCCAAGGTACCGACCCTCTCGAGCACCTCGTATGGACCAATGTAGCAAGACCTTAGCTTACCCTTCAAACCCAAATCGTGAAACCCCCTTCGTAGGCAACACTCTCAAGTAAACCTTCTCGCTCACATCGAACTCTAGGGGACGTCGTTTCGAATCAGCCCAGCTCTTGCTTCTGTCTTGAGCAACCTTGAGTCTATCCCGTATCAACTTCACTTTCTCTCTAGTCTGCTCAACCAACTCAGGACCGTTAATAACGCGTTCACCAACCTCATCCTAATGAACAGGAGACCTGCACTTACGTTTCATAAAGCGCCTCAAAGGGTGCCATGCCGATGGCACTGTGATGACTGTTGTTGTAGGAGAACTCAATTAGCTTGATCATACCGTCCCAGTTTCCCTTGAAGTCTAATGCGCACGCTCTCAACATGTCCTCTAAAGTCTGAATGGTCCTCTCAAACTGCCCGTCTGTCTGTGGATGAAAACGGTACTCAATCGCATCTCCGACCCCAACCTTCTCTAACATGCTGACCAGAATCGGGAGGTGAATATTGGATCGCGATCTGAGACTATACTGACTGGAACTCCATGAAGACTGACAACATCATCAATGTACAGCATCACCAATCTCTCCAAGGTCACATCACTTAGCACAGGTAGAAAGTGAGCAGGCTTCGTCAATCGGTCCACGATCACCCAGATCATGTCGTTGCCATTTTTTTTGTTTCAAGGAGTCCTACTACAAAGTACATCGTCACATGCTCCCACTTCCATTCCGGTATCTCCAACGACAACATCAAACCTCCTGGCCTCTGATGCTCTGCCTTAACCTGCTGACAAACAAGACATCTCTCAATGAGCTCACCGATGTGTCTCTTCATACCACCCCACCAATAATGCTTCTTTAGATCATTATACATCTTTGTAGCCCCTGGATGAATCAACAACTTCGAATTATGTGCCTCCCTCAACAATTTCTTCCTTAGATCCTCATCATCATGTACGCACAACCTTCCCTGGTACCAAATACTACCATCATTATGTATCTGGAATCCCTCAATCAGACTGATCAGCATCCTCTCTCGTACATCTCTGAGCATCACATCCTCCTTCTGCGCCTCCTTAATCTGCTCAATCAGAGATGGTGTAATGACTAAGGCCGCTAGAACATTAGCAGTGGAGTCAACAATGTCACGATCAAACTCTGTCATCTCTTTCTCCAATGGTGTATGTCCGACGTGGTTAGACTTTCTACTTAGGGCATCTGCAACTCGGTTTGCCTTTCCCGAGTGATAACTGATGGTCATGTCATAATCCTTTAGTAGCTCAAGCCATCTCCTCTGACGCATATTCAACTCTTTCTGTGTGAATAAGTATTTCAAGCTTTTATGATCAGTGAAGACTTTGCACTTTACGTCGTATAGATAATGGCGCCAGATCCTTAACACAAACACCACCGCTGCTAACTCCAGGTCATGGGTCGGGTAATTTTGCTCATATTGCTTCAACTGTCTCGATGCGTATGCGATAACCATATCTTCCTGCATTAACATGCATCCTAGTCCATTCTTCGAGGCGTCGCCGTAGATGACAAAACCCTTCAGTGTCAGAGGGTTGTGCAAACACTGGTGCAGTCGTCAACCTCCGCTTTAACTCCACAAAGCTTTTCTCACAATCAAAGGTCCATACAAACTTAGCCACTCTTTTTTTGAGTCAATCGACTCAGTGGTGCTGCAATACTCGAAAAACCCTCCACAAATTTGCGATAGTAACCAGCAAGGCCATGAAAGCTGCATACCACCGTGACATTGGTAGGTCGGGGCCATTCTGTGATCGTCTCTATCTTCTTTGGGTCAACAGAGATGCCCTCCTCAGAAATCACGTGGCCCAAGAAGGTCACACTCTTCAACCAAAACTCACACTTGCTAAACTTTGCATGTAACTTCTTCTTCCTAAGAATCTCCAATACCCCCCCGCAAGTGTTCAACATGAGTCTCCTCATCAGGCGAATACACCAAAATGTCATCGATGAACACTACCACGAATCGATCCAACTGCCTCCTGAATACTGTGTTCATCAATTCCACAAAGGCCGCTGGTGCATTCATCAGTCCAAAGGGCATTGTAAGAAACTCGTAGTGCCCATATCGAGTGCGGAACGCCGTCTTTGCTATCTCCTCCGCCCTAATCCTCAACTGATAGTAGCCTGATCGGAGGTCAATCTTCGAGAACATTCTGGCACCCTTCAACTGATCAAATAGATCGTTGACCCTTGGTAGTAGATATTTATTCTGTATCGTGATCTTATTAATCTCACGATAATCGATGCATAGCCTCAGACTACTATCCTTCTTCTTCACAAATAATACCGCTGCCCCTAGGGCGAAACACTAGGTCTGATGAACTTCCGGTCCAGCAAGTCCTGCAACTTTTCCTTGAGCTCTTTAACTCTGCTGGTGCCATCCTGTATGGCGCCTTCGAGATCGGTTTGGCTCCGGGTATAAGATCGGTCTCGAACTCTGCTTCCCTGCTCAGTGGTGAACCTGGTAGCTCATCATGGTATACATCCTTAAATTCTCGTACCACCAGAATGTCCTCCCCTTTGCTTTCTGCTGCTTCTGACCCTGTGGTGGAGGGGCTTGTGCCGATGTAGGGCACTCTCTAGCGTAATGTCCCTGTTTGCCACAATTGCAGCAAACCTTTTGAGCTCTCCAGCACTGACCTGTGTGCGAACGCCCACACTGTGTACATACTGGGGGTGGCGGTCCAACTGCCTTGAGTGGCTGTGCTGCCGTCGTTGCGGGAACCTCAATCATCAATGGTCGAGACGCCGATCCCTGTCCCTGCTGTGGTGGTCTAAAAGATTGCCCGGTCAGATGGCGGCACGGAATCTTCAGCCATCTCACCGATCTCCCAGGACGGAACTCCTCTCGCGGTCTCTTAGCCCTGTCGACCGCTGCAACCCTCTCGAAATCACCCTCGACCTCAAGACACACCTCCAACAACTCTTCAAAAATGGTAGGCTAGGTGCAGATGATCAATGACTGAATGCGAGAGCTCAAGCCGATCTTGAACTCCAGCATCTTCGCTTTTTCGTTATCCATGATGACGGGCATGTATCTCGCAAGTGCATGGAACCTCTCAAAATACTGGTCCCCAGTCATGGACCCCTGTGTCAGGAGCTGAAACTCTGTCATCCTCCTCTGAATGGCACTCTCAGGAACATAGTGCTCCTGGTACTCCTCCCTGAATCGGGTCTATGTCGATGGTGGAGTCAGTCTCCGTGCCACACCCTGCCACCATTGCTCGGCATCACCCTCTAAGAATACAACCACATCAACCTTCAGGCCATCCGGAACCTGTATCAACCTCAACTGCTCAGACACATTCTTGAGCCAGATCTCAGCTCCTCTGGTCGTGTGGTACCTCTGAACATAAGTATCCGGCAGTTCTGCATCTCTCGGTAGAAAAATCGAAGCCCCTTTGGGGGTGGTGGTGGTGGTGGCTGCTGCTACTACTGCTGCTGCAGGTGAGCCATCCATATCTACTACTAGGCCACCAATGTAGTCAGCGTAGCCAGAGTATCTACAAGGACCTGAGGAATGGTCCCCTGACCCTACTGATCATCGCCATCATGTCCTATGTTTTCAGCTTGCGGCTCGCATCGTGGAGGCGTTATCCGAATTTGAGTCATGAGACGAGGACAGCTTAATCAAGAATAAGTTGAAGGATTGGACGCCTATAAAACGGTAATTAAACAAAGAAAGCTCACCATCGGCACACACCTTCCATACCCCGATCATAACTTAAATCTAAAATCATCACTTAAGTCTACTTTGTTTATTAGGGGCAAAATTGTTATTTCACAAAAAAACCATAACTTATGTCTAGTGATCTAGTTAATCCTGCGTTTTC
>AP025071.1:15144407-15211530 GCA_036186865.1 Eustoma russellianum
ACCACATCAACCTTCAGGCCATCCGGAACCTGTATCAACCTCAACTGCTCAGACACATTCTTGAGCCAGATCTCAGCTCCTCTGGTCGTGTGGTACCTCTGAACATAAGTATCCGGCAGTTCTGCATCTCTCGGTAGAAAAATCGAAGCCCCTTTGGGGGTGGTGGTGGTGGTGGCTGCTGCTACTACTGCTGCTGCAGGTGAGCCATCCATATCTACTACTAGGCCACCAATGTAGTCAGCGTAGCCAGAGTATCTACAAGGACCTGAGGAATGGTCCCCTGACCCTACTGATCATCGCCATCATGTCCTATGTTTTCAGCTTGCGGCTCGCATCGTGGAGGCGTTATCCGAATTTGAGTCATGAGACGAGGACAGCTTAATCAAGAATAAGTTGAAGGATTGGACGCCTATAAAACGGTAATTAAACAAAGAAAGCTCACCATCGGCACACACCTTCCATACCCCGATCATAACTTAAATCTAAAATCATCACTTAAGTCTACTTTGTTTATTAGGGGCAAAATTGTTATTTCACAAAAAAACCATAACTTATGTCTAGTGATCTAGTTAATCCTGCGTTTTCGAGGCGGATCTGAAGCTTCGGCTCTGATACCACCTGTAGCGCCTCGCTCCCGAGCCTTAACATCGGAAACAGTGCACCCGCCGTATCTCACTAAGGAGAATACAAAGCGTCGAATCAATCTCTTACTTGTCAAAAATGACGTAGAAATTTTTCGCAGAAACGTAAACTCCAATAATCGTCATTACATTGCTAAATAAAAATTCTGGGAATAAAAGTAGTAAAGTAGTATGTGGAAAATCTTCAAAGTATAAATAAGAACAAAACAGCTGCAGAGTCCCCTCATATCCTAGCTGCAGCTCTCAACCAGCCCACTCCGCTATGTCCGTCCTATCCTCAACGAAGATGTGCTCATAGTCCTCATCCGGCTCACCTGGGAAGTAGGGGTGAGTGACAGAAAATCACCCAGTAGATGCCCGCCTCAAACCAATACAAAATGTGCATACCGAATGATATAGCCACATAGCACATAGATATGATATAACCACATAGCACATAAATATAAGATAAAACCACATATCACATAAATATAAGATAACATGCATAAGATAAAGTAAATGCGGTAAGTAAAGCACTCCACATAAAAATGCACAAGTACGTGATGCATGCTCAATCAACGTGTCACACGCAACAAGAATCATGTCATGCAATATGCCCTAGACCTATATGCAATGCATGATCCCGAGATTGACTGGATGTCTGTAGCCCGTACACTACAATCCATCCTTGCGGATGCCCGTAGCCCGTACACCACGATCCACCCCAACCGATGCTCGTGGCCCGTACACCACGATCCACCATAACCGATGCCCATGGCCTACACCATGATCCACCATAACCGAATACTCATGGCCCGTACACCATGAACCACCATAACTGAATCCTCATGGCCCGTACACCATTGTCCACTCCACTCGAGTGTCTGAGACCCGTACATCTCAGCCCACTCCAAATGCAAATGCACGTGCCATGAATGCAACAACAAAAGTCGCCTGGGGCTCGTACGCCTATCCTCACAAACTCCGGCACTCAACAACAGTCGTCTGGGGCCGTACGCCCATCCTCACCATCTTCGGCACTCAATATTTTGTTTAGTAAATTTTATGAACATTGTAAAGTTGTTATTTAGCGTTCCCCTTATTTTTTCTTAGCTTGTATTAATTTTCTAGAATTTTCTACTAATTTTCCCTTATTTAATTCTATTTATTACTAATTATTTTTAATTACTTACATTTACTAAAATTCAGAAATTAAGTGGGAATAATTTAATTTTAACCTTTTATATTTTCTGCAATTTATTTAGAATTTTCTGATAAATAAATATATTTTTCTGGAATTTTAAACTAATTTTAATTAATTATTTATCATTTATTCATTTCAGAAATTAATTTTCAGATTTATTTTTTGTTTAATTTCCGGTTTGGGCCGGCCTGCTACCTGGTCCGTTCCGCTGGCCATCCGGTCCGGTCCGGCAACCAGGCTGGTCCAACAACATTTTCTTTTTTTTTATTTTTTATATTAAATTATATTTCCTTCTAACCTTCATAAAATCTTCGTTTTAACTCCGATTGACCTCAAATCAGTTGCGTAGGACTCGTTATAACGCGACGCAACTTTTGGGGATGGACACATCAGCACGTGTCCGGACGCGCCGTCAGGGGCCGCGCGTGGGCCCCACGCGCCACCCCCTGAAACGCGTCCGTCAGACCCATTTTTTTCGACTTTCAACCCAACCCCAACCTATTCCGGACTAGATGAACCTAATCTAAGGCCAAAACGCAATTTTAAAGAACCCTAAGTGTGAAAATATTCAACCTTTTGATTTCATTCAAGAGTGTTTCCAATCTGAATCACAACTGCCATCAATTTCAATACACACACATACACATACAGCCATAAAGAACACATCTCATACTTTTCCATATAAAACAAAACAAAATTCACATATTAAACAAATAAAAACAACGAATCGCATTAATATATCATCAAAGCATGAATGGATTATACCCGTTTGAGGGGGGGAAGAGGCACCTACCTTTTTTGGCGAATCTCCTACGCGATTCTTTTCTTCCTAACCTCGGTTGATGGATCAAGGTGTTGAGACTTTTTTTTAATATATGTGGCCGCTGGAGGCTTGGGGGGAGGGGAAATTGGGTTTTTTCCCCTTTTGTGGGCATGTGGCGGCAGAACCAAGGAAGAAAAAGAGGGGATGGGGTTTTTTTGTGGGTGGTGTGTTATGTATTTATATAATAAGGTAGGTATAGGATAGGTATTAGGTTTTCCTATTTGGTTAAGGTTTAGTTTTTTTTCTAATACATCTCTAATTCTAATTGTTTAACTTTATCACTATCTTTTATTAATAGCTACTTATCAATATCACATATATATTTTTTTTTTAAAAAAAACACGGCTGTAACATACTCCCCCCTCTCAAAAAGTTTCCTCCTCGAAACTTACATACCTTATTCAAGTAGTTGTGGACACTTCCTCCGCACTTCTTCTTCAAGCTCCCATGTAGCCTCTCCTTCCGATGAGTTGTCCACTGAACCTTGACATATGGAATGACTCGCCTTCTCAACACCTAATCTTTCCATTTCATGATGCGTGTCGATAGTCATTTGTATGTTGCATCCTTTTCACCTGAAGTGGACGAGCATCAAATACATGACTCGGATCAGGAACATACCGCCTCAGCTGTGACATATGAAATACATTGTGCACCTGCTGCAACACCGAAGGTAGTGCTAATTGATATGCCAATGTCCCAATCCGTTCAAGCACCTCATACGATCTAATATAGTGAGGGCTCAGCTTCCCTTTCTGGTTGATGAAAAACAAACTGCCTTTGTTAAGGGTAGGACCATTGAGAATAACATTCTTCTTATGCATGAGCTTGTTAGAAGCTATAAGAATATAGGAAGGCCTATATGTTGTGTCATCAAAGTTGACATAATGAAGGCTTTTGACACTTTTAGATGGCAATATCTGTTGATGATTATTATGAAGATGAATTTTCTAGAAAGGTTCATGAAATGGGTTTAGCAATGCATCTTCACTACCTCCTTCTCTATCAATCTGAATGGAGCTTTCACAGGGAACTTCAAAGCATCAATGGGACTCAGACAGGGAGAGTCTCCATCACCATGCCGCTTTATTCTTCTAACAGAAGGTTCTACAGAATTATTGAAAGGTTAGATTCTCAATTTTCATTTTCCTTTTCATCCCAAATATGAACAATTCAACCTTTCTTCCTTGGCATTTGCAGATGATTTATTCATTTGGCCCAAGGCTGATATCAGTTCTGTTCAAATCATAAAGGAGTCTCTGGAAGAATTCCAAGCTCTTTTTGGACTTGAGCCAATCTTTAAAAGAGCGAGATCTTCACTTCTGGCATCAGCAACCAAGACAAAGCAGCAATTGCAGAGGTTATGGACATGCCACTGGGCACTCGGCCTATTAGATATCTCGAAATTTCCCTCATTGGTGGAAAGCTATCTCTTTTCAATCGTGGGGCATTATTGGATAGGCTAAACTGTAGAGTGAAAAGCTAGACCAATAAGAACCTTCCTTATGGAGGAAAGTTACAACTCATCAACTATGTGTTGATAGCAATATGTCGCTACTAGACAACGTCATATTTTCTCCTGAGAAGGATCATAAGAGAGATTTAGAAGATTCTAAAGGCTTTCCTCTAGAGAGGTAGTGCTATCTAGGACTTCCTTTAGGGCTATCTTCGAAGCTTTCCCAACTTTCTAGTAAATCCTTCTGTTCCTTCCACGCCAGATGTGGTAGACGATAGATGAGAAGCTAAAGTAGCCAATGTCTTTGTGCAACCTTGAGTTTTGTCAGCCAGTGATTCTTTCCTTGATTTGTATCTGCTTTAGCACACCATCCTACACTTGAGTAGAGAAAGCGCATTGAAAGAAAAGGTGCTCCCGGTCCTCCATGTTCTTGCCACATAAAACACATGAGTTAGTTTGTATTAGTCTCCATTGAAAAAGCTTGTGAAGTAAGTTTGTTCCTTCCCAACATGCAAGCCAGAAGATGACTACATATCATGGCCCATTTAACTTTGGCTGACATATCTATTTTTTGGACAGGTTATAAACTTAACAAGTTCAACTGCGAACTTGGTTTAAATCTTGGCACTTCGATGAAAATCTTCTCCAAAGAATGCAATTTGGGATGATCAATATGGCAAGCAAACTTGCAACATATACTGTTAGAGTTCTTAAGACAACGGAAGGCCAACACATTAGATGGACAGAAACTGCCTATACATGGTCTGATGCAATCCCTATTTCTCCTGGTTTAGAGGCTTCCAAAGGGTCCGTGAGGACATAAAACTTTCATGATTCAAACACTCGGCCCTCAATATGGCTTGCTTGCTTCACATTTTCTAGGTTTTATATGCTACTTACCAGCTATATGGTACTTCCAGTTCTACCCTGGATTGCCATTCACAGAGCAACTTACGTGGTTAGTAATTGTAGTTCTTTGCCATCAAGTGTGGTTGACTCTGTGAAGTTTGTACTACCTGATGCCTAAGCCTACAATTTCTAAGTCCCCTATTTTTGCTATGGCATTTTGGTCATCTATGCTATACTTATATCATCTGATGGAAAGATGGATGTACTCTCTTGTGTCCCTGTTTTCTTAAACAGTCAATATTGAGTGGGTGGCATGTAGGACCTGTATAGAACCACTAGGAGGGGGTTTGAATAGTGAGTGCGGAAAATTCGGTTTTTGAAGCTTTTTGGACCAAATAACTCACTTCTGAAAACAGTTTCTGTTTTCATATCCTGAATTGATTTATCTAAATGACCTGGTTTTAGACCTCCAAAAATTATGCAATTTGGTGAATATGTGCTCTCAGATATTATGAGTGTCTCACAAAAATTTCATATTGAAACTCCAAGCCTAACCCTTTGAAAACACGTTTTGTACAGATTGCGTCAATCTGCCAGAAACTGTACTCCGAAATAAAAAATTTATTCCTATTAATTGGCAACTCTAAATGACCTGAAGATTTTATGGTGTGACCCTCAAGATGTGTAATTTAATGGGTTAAAATAGGTTTTCAAAATTTCCTTGGTAAGTATATCAACTACATTGATGTTCTCAACCTTTGCAAATCTGAGAATCAGATTGCACTAGTCTCAGAACTATTAACGTTTGACTGACTTATCCAAATGTGATGAAACTTGTGCCAAATGAAAGCTAGGATGTCTGACTATGTTTCTACAAGATTTTGTGATTTTTGAAAAACTTTTTCTATTTTTCCCATGGCTATAAAAACAATACAGAAAACAAGAACTGAAAGTAAAAGTGCTGAAAAGTAAGAACACCGAGATTTTTATACTGGTTCGGTTAAAACAACCTACTCCAGTCTTTGAGGACACCTTCCTCACCATTCAATAAACACAAAAATACCTTGACACAAGGATGACTGGAGTTAAACACCAACTCCATCCTTTTACAGTCAAACAAACAAACAAAACAACACGAACACCACCACTGATCGAATGAAGGTTTGATCACACCTTGATCAACCTTTTACACGAGATGAACGTATGTGGGTGGTTTACACAAAGCCTATATAATATATGGAAAATATGTATGATAGTATTAAAGGCTAGGAGCAAGAGAAAAGAATGGGAGAAGAAGAGAGTAGTCTTGCTTTTGAACTTGTAAGAATATGCACTTTGCTTAGCCTTGTCTTACATCATCTTGGCCCTTTTTATAGTGATGTGGCCGCCCCCTAGGGTTTGTTTTCTTCATTAAGAATTGTCTTGAATACCCTTGTAATATTTCTTTGTATAGATGATGACACAACCTTGCTTAATTGGCGCAACACGATTGGACGAATGACTTGTCTTCGCCTAGTTGTCACTTCTTGATAGGCCATCTTTAATCCACCTTGGCACACTTTAAATGAGATTGAATTTCTTCTCAAAAATCTGAAACATATTCTCAAAATAAAGGTGATTAACTTCCAAATAATCATGATACAATCCCCTTAAATTTTGGACTAAAATTGAATAGGGAAAATCGGCCAGCTCTTCAAGCATGTGCTGAAATTTCATCATGTGTTGTATTTTGAATTATTTCCTTGCATGTTGCCCTCTTCAATGTCACCAATCATGTATGGCTTATCCTCCACCAATTGAAGTGTCAAATAAGCTTCACCTAGGCTCCAAAAATTCTGAACTAAGCATGTACATTCAGCTGCACATGTGCTGAATTCTTGTTATGTAAACTTTGTCAAATAATGCATAATCTTCACATACATGGTAAATTTCAATCAGGCCTGATTTGATTTTTCTAGAACACGCTAACATGTATTGAATGTGTAAAAAGTGTCTAGATACATGTTACACTTATGAAGAAAACGTCCCATGTATTTAGGGTTGTAGAAAACCGAATTTTCGATTTTTCTCCCATTAATTTCAAACTTCTTAGACATGTAATATATATTATTTCACACATAATATACATAAAATGAGGTGTATATTCAGCTTCAATGGCTGAGTGGAAGACGCCCCATGCGACAAAATAACCTTCGATTTGAATTCTCCATAAATTTAGGCTAAATTGTGGGTCATTTGTGTGTGTAAACATAGTATGACCTTGTGGCTGAATATGACATGTGGATCACGGAACCTTGGATTATTTTTAGTATATATAGGCTGACCATCTTTATATGGTAAGTACGTGACACGTCGGTGAAGTTTCGGTAGTCATCCGATACGACAATTTTCAGTTTATGACATTGTGACATGTCGTTATAATTTTGATGTCACTATGACTTGTAATATATGATACGAGACCTATATATACTCATAAATATGATGTGTATATAGTGGTGTGACGTTGACGTACGTTTATAATATATATGACGTGTCCGTAGAATGTCGAAATATAAGTATATAGTGTGTCAAAAAAATTTGTATATGAAATATATATATATATATACATATATATATATATATATACATATATATATATATATACATATGCATGTGTGTGGCGTGTGATTTGAATGAAATGAGCAGACTTTCCATTTCAAGTTTGTTGCCATATAGCTCTCTCCAAATATGTTTTCAATCAATGAACTAGTTAGTTCATTAACTTAAGCACTTCACTTAATGAACTAGTTTAGTTCATTAATCATAGCACCTGAAAATAGTATAAAGACAACAAATGTTTGCTATATAATCTAACCTTTAACGGTTCGCGTCTCGTTAGTACGACAACATTATATAAATATGTACAGTATTTTTATCACGTGCATATATTAAGTAATACTTATTTCATGCATTTCGTAAACACGTAATATTTAAATCGTGCATTTTCAAATCATTCAAACCCCGATTTCTCAACATGGCATACTTCTAGAATGGCCCTGGTGCTAATGAGACTCTTAGCTGCAACAACTTTATTTTGAATTTTGCACTTTTTGTACTTTATCTTTGCATCCTAGGCTTAGTACTTACAATCAGGGGGCCGCTAAAGTCTACCTTGTTTAGCTACATCCAGTGATGACCCAATGGGATCTACTCCCTGTACTTAATGGGAACTTTTGTATTTTGAAGTTGGTATAGTTTCATAGATTAGTTATAGATAGCTGGAATTGGAATTATAATGAAACTTTGTGTTTTTGTATTTTGAGCAAGTCTAGATACCGGTTAGTTTGCTGACACCTACACATGGTGTTAAACTCTTGTAAATTCGCCTTATATGGCTTATATATGATATTTTATCTTACAAAAAATATAAAATAGTCAATAAAGACAATCAACGTTATCTTTATAGACTATTTTCTGTGATTCATACATGCTGTAAGGCATCTTCAGCTGTTAGGCATGTCAATTCCTGATGGTTTTTCCCCACAGTAACAATCCAACACAGGCACGCAAACAGACAGATAGATAGATACAACGCACACACAGAGATATATATATATATATATGTGTGTGTGTATTTATATATGTTCTCTAGTCTCTATTGACTTTAATTGGAGCCGTACCACCATGTACGCGCTACACTGCTGTAAGTATACATACAAGCAGGAAAAACGTATAATTATTCAAGTATTAGGCAATGCCATAACACACAATTATATTTTATACTTCTGATAAAATAAATATAAGATCAATATTTCAAAACACATTGTCAAACTTTGCTTTATAAATTTTGAAGAAATCAACAAAAGATGGCTACATAGTGGCCAGAAAACCACAATAATTTAGTGAACAAAGGGACAAACTTCTAGAAGGCCATCTAGAAGACGTGTAGACAAAAACTAATAACCATAATGAACCAAATAAAATATTCCTGACCAGCCAAAACATTCTACAACAAAATCAAAGATGTTAAATAATTAAGCGTCTATTTTTGTTGTCATTAAGATATATTAAGTATTGTTGTTGTAAATAATTAAACGGCTATATTTGTAATCAAGAGACAGGGAGCCTCTCTTTTCATCCATATAATTGTTAAGACACCATCCTTTACGTCATAAAAACCAAAATGAACCATCTCATAGAAAATTACATTTAAAAGGAAAAAATGGGGATATCTCAGAAGCAAAAGTCCGTACCACACACCCTCAGTTATTTATTACTTCCAACAACTGATATATTTACCTATATATCATCTGGAAAAAGCGTAGATACTCGGCCAAATAAAATAATTTTAAGCAACCCGAGCTCATACACCAAATATGAAATAATGTCCGAGATTAAGGGCTTAAATAAGTCGACCAGATAACTGATCAAGAGTAGATATATACCTCGGGTGAAGGCAGATTCGCAATTGGGATGAGACTATCAGAGAGTTCATGAAGAAGATGGTCCAGTTCAAGCTGCTTCGTCCTGCTGAAAGACTTCTTGTAGCGATCCATCACGAGCCCCTAGTACTCGAAACGACTCACCCGCTGTATTTTGTTAAGGAGAATACAATACGCCGATACATTCAATTACACATCATCACAATGATGTAAATTAACAACAGCGGAAATCATAGAAATTAAAACCTCGAAATAAATATTATTAATGAAAACCCAATGTCTCGAAAATCTAGGTATTACAAATCAAAATGAAAAACAAACTACTAAATCTGAATGCAATAAAGTCCATTAAAAATCCTAGAAAAAAATTCTCAAGCCAAACGCATTAATATCCCACTCTTGGTCGTCCTCAACGTACACTAACTCGAAATCCTGGGGATCTGCAAAAATATCTAATACGTAGTATGAGCAATATACATCGACCAGCAAGTAATCTGACTATATTTACCATAGGATCGTACACGGAGAAGCAAATGTAAATAAAATAAATAAATAACGCGATATAAATGGCATGCTTCTCTTTGCAAATAAAGTTTACCTTTTTACCCTTCTCACCAACCAAGCAACTAAAGCACACGCAACTTAGTCATCACACACAAGTGTTAGTACAATCAAAAATCTGTGATGCAACTTTTAAAACAATGAATGCAACGATTCAATTTCATTTCTGGT
Source organism: Eustoma russellianum (assembly GCA_036186865.1). NCBI lineage: Eukaryota > Viridiplantae > Streptophyta > Magnoliopsida > Gentianales > Gentianaceae > Eustoma > Eustoma russellianum. The sequence goes on from AP025071.1 coordinate 15,154,513, forward strand.
TTCATTTTCCATTTTTTATATCAATATCCGATATCCATTTCTGATATCCATATCTGATATCCGTTTCTGATATTCATATCCGATATCCAATGTTCTCTCCGATGCAATGCAATAGTCATGGCTCTTGCCTTACAAGTGGCTTATATTGCAAGATTTATGGACTTGGTTCCCCAATGGTCATGTGTGTCCAGGCGACCTATCTCTTCATACTCATACGTTCCTGGACGGCCCAATTGGCGGTCATATGTGTCCGAGTGGCCTATCTATTCTCATAGCCATATGTGCTTGGACGGTCTGTTTGTTTGGAACCAATCCAACTTCGCAATATATTTTCCTTGTAAGGGTGACTTTCAAAATATACACTTTCAAAAACATTTTCGATTATCGATACGGTTTTCGATCATCAAATCGGATTTCTATTTCGATTACGATTTAACCATTTCGATACTTTATCTGCCACGTATAAGTATACTCATGTATATGTCTGCATCCGTACACATGCATATGCGTGCATATACTTACGGGTATCACCCTCGACCCATTTTTCCCCCTACCTCCTACCCAACTCACCTCACCTCTAACCCCCTAAATTCACGGCCCCCTGCTACTCAGCCTAGTACCCCTCCCCACTAAGCCCCCCTCGGCCCAATCCCAATTCTCCCACAAAACCCTAATTTCTCCCTTCCGCACACTAATCACTCGGCCTAAACTCTAATTTTGCACCACTCACTTTTTGTCACATCTATCCCCATAGACACCTAATACTATTCACGCTTAACACACTATCGTAAAAATCGCAGCAAATAGACACTCCATGCACCCTCACATGCGGCTGCAAGGTCAGAAACGCACTGCCTTTGGCCAGCGCGTGTGGGCTGATCCGGACCTCCGACCACCTGAATTCTTCCCTCCTTATTTCCTACCATATTTTGTCCTAAAATAACCAGAATTCCTTTTTTTCAAAATTTATTTCCCCAAATTTTGACGACAAAACCCTAATTCTGATTAATCTGCTAAACGTACGATTCAATTCACGATTATCTATAATCATTGAGTTCATAACATACCCCGAACAGTCAACCCCCATGTCTCGGCTAAACACACAATTTTGCACAAAGCGATTTCCAATTAACACGTATATCAGCACATACTTTATCATGTGAATACATCTACGATTCATGCATCGAATACATACATATAACATGCACCATGGATGCTGCCCTAGAGCAGTGGCGTACCCCATACCCGATGGCCCAACATAGAGAACAACCAAGATTATTCCATGTTTATACATATACACATATATCCGATACATAATTACAACGAATACATACATAAAAATCATCAAACTATGCAATCACAAGTACATCATGCATGATCCAGTTTTATTACAAAAATAACATCATAAGTTGGCAAAATCATAGCAAATATAACACGGGTACTTGCCTTGAGCCTCGATTGTACGATACCGTAAGGAAATCGGGGTTGAAACGGACGGAATTTGGCTTCCTCCTCCTCTACCTAGCTGGCGACAGAATGGTTTTTAGGGGAGAAAGGGTTGTCGAAATTTTTATGCAGGTGTAGAGTTAATTTGTGTCCTATATTGGTGTATAAATAGATTTAGGAAGATTTGGTTTAAGAGGTATATTAGGATTTAAACACTAGGTAACCTTAACCCTATTTTATTTTTCCTATTCTAATTTGGACTTGTAATTTTAGGCTTGATCTTTTTTAGCCATGTGTGTATGTATGTTATATGTATAATATATGTATGTATATATATCGCATGAAAGCGGGGCATAACATTCCTTCCCTTTACAAAAAGTTTCATCCGCAAAACTTACGTACCTAGTCAAACAAGTGCGAGTATTACTTTCGGATCTCCTCCTCGAGCTCCCAAGTTGCTTTCCATTCTGTGTGATTCGACCATTGGACTTTGACATAAGGAATAACCCGCCTCCTCAAAACTTGATCTTACGATCAACAATACGAACCGGCGTCTCCTCGTAATTCACGTTGTTACTTACTTTCAACGGTCGAGCTTCCAATATATGACTTGGGTCAGGCACGTAGCGTCTCAGCTGTGACACGTGGAAAACATTGTACAATTGCGACAATGCTGGAGGAAGCGCTAGTCGATAAACCAATGTCCAAACTCTCGTGAGTACCTTATACGGTCCATTGCACCTCGGACTCAATTTGTCTTTTTCATCGAATCTCATTACCCCTTTCGTTGGAGAAACTTTCAAATACATCTTTTCGCCCACGGTGACCTCTAACGGTCTCCTCTTGGAATCCATCCAACTCTTGCTGCGATCCTGGGCTATCTTTGTTACGACCCAACGTCATGACGTTCGCTCGATTCCACATGTCATGTTATTTTTATATAATGAACGTAGGAGACAAAAATGTACTATGAATTCAAATCTATACAAACAACTAAATAAGACCAAATAGAATTACAACATGTAGCATCAAGATGTAACAACTTATGTAATTAAAATTTGTAATTAGCACAAGACCCCAAAATACCCTCCCAAGATACCCTTCCCCAATCGGTTTTCCCCCCAAGGAAAAGGGTGTCATTTCTCCACTTACACAATTAAGAAAAAGGCTGCCCAAAAGTCTTCCATAAAGCAACCCCCTTAGCATGCATTCTCTTGAATCAATCAAAAAGCTTCTATTTCACTTCTCCATAAGCCTAGCCATCATTTCCCTCCATTTTTCCCCCTGTTTCGGTCATAAGGCCAAGAAAATGGCCAAAAGCATTTTACCACTTCCAACTTCATTCTTATCATTTTAAGAAATCAAGATATCATATTTTAAACCTTTCTAAGACAAAGGAAAATTTCCTCACCCTCAACAAGCTCAACCGTGAGCCTATTTGATGCTTGGGAAGGAATTCTCAACCTTCAAATCTAAACCTCTTCTCTCAACACATAAAGGTAAGAGGCTTGTACATTGTTCTTGGGAGAGTTTCTTCCATTGTTCTTTTACCCTTCAAGCATGAGCTAAATTGTTATCTCTCTCTTTTTGCCACTTACATAGCCGTGTGTTTATAGGTGGCCAAGGAAGGAAAACTCTTCAAGTTTAAGCTCAAATTAAGGCTTTAATCTAACATTCAAGGTATGAACTTACCTAAAAACACATATTTACATCTTCTTAGAACACTACCTAAGATATGAAAATATTCTTCCTCTTCCTCTTACTAATGGCCGTGTACCTTAGGTGGGGTGGTGGTGATTTCTTCACCAACCAAGCTCAACACTTCAACATCTAGGAGGTTTCAACTATATCATCCTATTTATAGGTGCAAAAGGCAAGTAAATTGTTTGGATCAACTATGTTTATTTGTGAAGGTCTTAGTATTATGTTGCTATAAAAATGGATCAAATGGGTTTAGATTTAAATGATTTCTTAGACATGCAAATAAGCTATTTTTGGATGAGTATATGTCTTGACTATGTGATGTAGGAATTAGGAAGAACTATATGTTAGGTTGTCTTTTAGTTACATGCATGGAAATTTTAGAATTAAAGTAAGCCTTTTGGAATGAAAAATAGAAACTTGGAAACTATAAAATTATGAAACAACTACTTTTATGCATGTATATTCATGTAATGGCCATCTCATATCATATTGAGTGTTACTTGAATTTCTATGTGTTTGTGTTCTTAGGTATGGTTATGTGAGGCATCACATCCTTACATATCTCAAGAACTTGTTTGATATGTTTTCCTCAAGATGGCCATTTTATTTCCTTTGTGTATAATAGGCCGAAAATTAGGGGCTGTTTAGCCACCTAATTTAGACTAAAATATTATGATCTTTAAGTAAATAATTATGTTACTTGAAGTTATAAAGTGTCTATGTTGGTGTCATTTCACTCCATGCATATTCTTATGGTTACATGGTTTCTAAAGCCTTATTTTGAGTGAAGTATGACACCCTCGTATGTTTAATGTGTTCAACAAATGCCTCCTCTTTCTCACTTTAATATATAGTTAAGAATAATCTAAGTTAAAAGAATTATTAGTATGAACACAAAGTGTGCATTACAATAGGTATTTGATGAAGAGTTGGGGCAACAGTGGGAAATACCCCACGGTTATGGCCCATTTGAGGGGTGAAGCATTCCATTTTTTTCATAATGCTACTTGGAGTATTCAATACATACTAAGACATGCTATGAATGTATATAGTATGTACGTATGAATATGTATTATGTAAATTTTATATGTGACATTGCTCCATGCTTCTATTTACTATTTCATATGATGTGTAAGGTTTTTAGGTGGTGATGGAAGCTACTTAGCCTCCGGAGTGGGCTGTTTATGAGAGCGTTCAAGAATTAAGTTCAACTCGGGGTTATTTTGCAATATTAGGCGAAATCCGGACTGTTTTGAGAGGCCTCAAAACCGGCCCTTATAAGGGCATTCACGGTGTATTATTTGTGTCTGTAGCGTGTACAATCTAAGTATGAGACATAGTTCTAAGATAATGATCGTAGAACGCCAAACGAGAACTCCAAGCAAATTAAGAACCGAAATGTTGAAACATTACGAAAACAGAATTTTTCTCCGGCAAATGTGGAATTAAAACCGTTGGACATTTTCTTCCTCTTTGCAAAAAGAAAAGCATGATTTATGGTAAAATAGACCTTTTTCAAAAGATTTGCAATTTAAAAGACACCAACGTTTTACAGTATGTTTATGACATGATTCATGACATTGTTTTATGACATGTATGAAGAGTATGGAAATGTAGAGAATTGTATCTACGAGACGGAAGTTTCTTAATGCGACAAATGTAAGGTTCTTGTGAATACCATGTGAAGAACATGGCTCTTGAACCTTACATTACATGTGGGGTATCGGGTTGTACCTTGTGAAGAGCTTGGTTGTCGAACCCTTCTATGTACGATGAGTCGGGTGAATACCATGTGAAGAACATGGCTACCGAATTGTTTTGTGTTGAGTCTTGAACACCTTGTGAAGAGCTTGGGTTCATGGCCGGCGCGTCAACGTAAAGTTACCTATTCGAGTGATGTACGGATTACTGTATACGTAACTTTACGGAAGAATCATTCCTGATGTCGCTAGATATTGTTCTTACATTTCAATGGCCATCACGTAAGTACTAAATTATGACACAAAAAGCTTTGACAAGGAATTTTCAAGATGATTTTGTTTCATGGCAAATTTTAAGTTATGAACATGAATTTATTTTTCATACACAATCACTTACCTTCTGCTCAATCCTCAGAGTTACCATAAGTCTAACGATTAGATTCTAAGTTGATGACATGTAGTATGAGTTAGTTGTAGACTGTACCTTGGTAACCCAGGTAGACTAGAGATCTTTTATTTATGTTATTATGTTTTTTTTGTTGAGTATATGATTTGCTAATTCTGTGTTGTTAAAACTATTTGCGAAAAGACAAGTATTATTTTCTACTACAAATCTTTTACTTCCGCTGCTTGTTCACAGCTTATTTGATCCGCGTAGGGGATCTAAGTGGTTTACTTGCCAGGCGAATTTATTTCGTCTGACCGTTGTTATTATATTATTTTTCAGAGGACCAAACCTTTGAGGTGGAGTACATTGCCGGGGAAAACGAGGCCTGATTAGTGCAGGAGACCTATTAAACTGTAGCATGTACTGTTCATTTCAGTATTATGTATCATGTGTGTTGAACTAAATCTTTTGGGGTTTTATGAATTAGTTTACCGTGTGTATTCTACTACCATGGTGTATGTGCGACGGTTATGTTTGAATCCACTGTTTTGTTGATCTATCCATGAGTATGTGATTATCCATGTATGTATGGTGATGATAACGCTTGGTACTCTTAGACGAGTACGGCGGGCTAACCGAGCCGGAACAATGAAACCGGGCGGGGCGCTACAGGTGGTATCAGAGACGAAGGCTCTAGATCACTGACAGGACATTGGATTTGAACATCCTCTTAGGAACTTAAGATATGATTTTAGACTAAGTTGAATCATACCCTGAAACTAAATTAGGTGTTCCAACCCGGCATAGGAAATTTAAGTTATATGTTCAACTAAACTTACCTAGTGGTGTGCATGTTTTACAGGATGTCTGATAGACCTCGTGTAAACCGTGGGAGATCGCGCAGAGCCATTCAGCTTCCGACGCAAGAGCAGGCTCCACATTCTCCTCCCGAGCCAGAGCCACTTCAGCAACGGGCCCCTCCGTCCCAATCGCGTAGGTCGCCCCCACAGGCACAGATGCCGCCACCTCCTCCTTCATATGGACCATATCATGCACAACCTCAGCAGACACAGCAGCCATCTGGGCAGTACCCTCCTCCGCCACCTGGATACTATTATGTTCCGACACAGCCGACACCAGATTTCAGCGCCTTTCAGGCATTCATGCAGACTATCGCTCAGATGAGTCAGAATATGTTCCATGCATAGGCTGCGCCTCCTTCCTCTCCATGTAATCAGCCGCATGATGCCCACTACTACTTTGAGGCCATGAAGAGAGCTCAGGTTCCATCTTTCGAGGGCGGTTCTAATCCGGATGAAGCGGAGAAATGGCTTGATGAAGCAGAGAATTGTTTCGAGTTGATACAGGTCCCTACCGAATTTAAGGGGCAGGTAATACGTCCATTCTTGATCGGCGAGGCCAATCAATGGTGGAAAACTAATATGCAGCCTTTGCCTCGACCAATACCATGGGATAAGTTTTTGGAGGACTTTAACAAGTATTATTTCCCTCCCTCAGTAACTGAGAGAAAGGTTAGCGCTTTTGAGTCACTTCGGCAAGAAGCGGGCATGTCTGTTGCTGACTATGCGAGTCGATTCACTGCGTTGGGGCGATTTGTTCCCACTATCATGTCGGATGAAAAATTGAAGATGTCTAAATTTCTGCGTGGGTTGAGTACTCGAATCAGGACATGGATAGTTAGTTCCAAGCCCAAGACATTTGCGGAGATGCTTGATGATAGCTATCGGATTGAGGAGGAGATTCAGAGAAGAGATGAGGAGATGCGAGGTAAGAGATCACGAGAAATTAGCAGTTCTGGGCAGGGCCATGGGGCAAAAGCTATGAGAGGGGGAGATTCTAGTAAGGGAAGTACGTAACAGCAGACCCAGCATACCATCCAGCCGCAACGTCAGTAGCCTTCTGGACAGCAGTCTCAGAGTCAGACCACTTCGCAGGGTATTCCTCGCTGCCCTTCCTGTGAAAAGATGCATTGGGGTGAGTGCAAAAAGGGTACTGGTGCATGTTATTGTTGTGGCAAGGAAGGTCATTTCGCTAGGGGATGCGTCGAGAAAGTGCAGACAGAGAACGCTCAGCGGCAGCAGCGAGGTCGACCACAAACTAATGCTAGAGTGCACATTATGACTGATGCAGAGGTGGAGGACACACCCGACGTGGTTACAGGTACCATTTAAGTTACGACACCTTAGTTTATGTTCTGATCATAATACCCTAGTATGAAATTCCATGTTTGTTTTGTTGCCATCTCAGGTGCTATTTTAGTTAATAGTATATCTGCAAATGTGTTATTTGATAGTGGTGCGAGCCACTCCTTTGTATCTAAGAAGTTCGCTAAGAACCTAAGTGGGAGTCTCAAGTGGTTAGAGACGCCCTATCGTGTTCAAGCCGCAGGCGATCAAGTAATCGTATCTCATAATCTTTATAAGAATTGCGAACTAGAATTTGAAAGGCAAAAATTTGCTGCTGATCTGATTCTGATTCAAATGAGGGACTTCGACATTATTTTGGGGATGGATTGGCTATTCGACAATCATGCCCAGATCGATTGTCGAGGTAAGCGAGTCATTATTCAGACGCCAGCACAAGATGAAGTTATTTATCAGGAAGTTCAAAGATAAAGAAGGTTCCGCAGAAGACCTATCTGACGGTAGCTCAAGCTTGGCGGGCCTTGAGAAAAGGAGATACGGGATTTCTTGTCTATGCTATAAGCGCTGACCAGGAGACCGAATTACCATCTCTTGACAGTGTTCCGGTAGTAAAAGAATTTTCAGATGTTTTCCCAGATGACCTTCCCGGATTGCCTCCGGAGCGTGAAGTAGAATTCGAGATTAATGTCGTGCCAGGTGCCGAGCCTATCTCTAAAACGCCTTATCGGATGGCCCCAGCCGAACTGAAGGAGTTAAAGGTGCAGTTACAAGAGTTACTTGACAAGAAATTCATCCGTCCCAGTGCTTCTCCTTGGGCGCTCCGGTACTCTTTGTCAAGAAGAAGAATGGTACCATGCGCCTCTGTATTGATTACCGCGAATTGAATAAAATTACTATCAAGAATAAATACCCGTTGCCAAGAATTGATGACTTATTCGACCAATTAAAGGTAAGGAATCCACCTACACTTTAATACTTTTCTATTTGATATAGTCAACATTACTAAGTGATGTTTAACAGGGTGCCAAAGTGTTTAGCAAGATCGACCTTCGCTCCGGATATCATCAATTGCGGATTAAAATTGAGGATGTGGCGAAAACTGCATTTCGTACCCGGTATGGCCATTATGAATTCTTAGTAATGCCGTTCGGATTGACAAACGCCCCGGTTGCTTTTATGGATTTGATGAACTCGGTGTTTGAGAGCAGCTGGACAAGTTTGTGGTGGTATTTATCGACGACATTCTGATTTACTCTCCAGATGAAGACTCTTATGCAGAGCATCTAAGGATAGTTCTGAGCATACTCCGAGAAAAGAAGTTGTATGCGAAATTCAGTAAATGCGAATTTTGGCTCCGCAGTGTGGCGTTTTTAGGACATATCATATCTGAAGCGGGCATTTCTTAGATCCTAAAAAGGTGGAAGCTATCACAGAATGGCCACGACTCACGAATGTAACGGAGGTATGGAGTTTCCTTGGGTTAGCCGGATATTATCGAAAGTTTGTAGAGGGATTTTCCCGCATAGCTGTTCCTTTGACGCGATTGACTCAGAAGAAGATCAAGTTTGAATGGACAGCAGAATGTGAGCAGAGTTTTAACGAGCTGAAAAAGAGGTTGACCACGGCACCAGTACTTGCTCAACCAGTATCGGGAGAAGGATTTGTGGTTTATAGCGATGCCTCCAAGAATGGTTTAGGATGTGTTTTAATGCAGAATGATCGGGTGATTGCTTTCGCTTCCCGACAGTTAAAACCATATGAGCAAAACTACCCAGTACACGACTTGGAACTTGCTACGGTGGTGTTCGCATTAAAAATTTGGAGACATTATCTGTACGGCGAAAGATGTGAGATCTACACGGACCATATGTAGCGCCCCGCTCCCGAACCTTAGCATCGGGAACAGTACGCCCGCCGTATCTCACTAAGGAGAATACAAAGCGTCGAATCAATTTCCAACTTGTCCGAAAAGACGTAGAAATTTTTCGCGCGGAAACGAAATACAATAACGTAAAGTTATCTTGATAAAGCAAATCCCTCAATACAATAGAGAACCAAATTCTGACAATAATGTAAGCCTGAAAATCTAAACAAGGTGATGTCCGATGAGATCCCAATAAAATAAAGTCAAACAGTCGTAGGGTCTTCTTATATCCTAGACGCGACCATCTGTCTGCCCACTCCACCGTTTCAGCCCCGTCCTCAGCAAAGATATAATTGTACTCTTCCTAGTTCTCACCTGGTGGGGGGGAGTAGGGGTGAGTGATTGGGAAATCACTCAGTAGGCACCTGCCTCCAAGTAGTACAAGACAAACATACAATAATGATATAGCACATAGCACATGACATCACATAAGCATATGAATGCGGAAAAGTAATTCACTCCAGATAAAGAATGCGCAACGTCGTGATGCATGTCCTACTATGCATGTCACACGCAACTAAGTCATGTCACACAAAATACCGATATCTCCACCATGCAATGCATGAACCCAGGTCCTACTGAGTGGCTGCAGGTCGTACACCCCACAGTCACCATACTGAGTGTGCGTGGCCGCGCCTCCGCACACCATCCTGAGTGTCGTGGCCCCGCCACCGTACACCATCCTGAGCGTCCGTGACCCGTACGTCACGACCCGCCATCAATGCAATGCACGTGCTATGAATGCAAAAACACAACCGCCTGAGGCCCCTGACCCATCCTCACCATCCTCCGGCACTCAAATCTAGGTTCATTTAAAGATCGTCTGAGGCCCCTAGCCCATCCTCACCATCCTCCGGCACTCAAATCTAGGTTCATTTATTATCCAAGTAATGATTTAATGTTGTTTGACGTTAAACCTATTTTTTTATGGCTTGTATACATTTATTGTGCATTTTCTATATTTTTTTCTCATTATTCCTAATTTATTTCTATTTAATACCCAATTATCCAATTTAAATGAATTATCACAATTAATGAAATTTAGTAAAAATAATTTAATCTCAGCACTTTATAATTTCTGGAATTTATATATAATTTTCTGATTTTATTTATATTTTCCCTATAATTATTACTATTTAGAATTAATTAGATAACATTTATAGAATTTTCAGAAATCAGAATTATATTATTTTTTTATTTTTTTATTTTCTGTTTAGTTGAGCCAGCCAACTGGGGCCCGGTCCGTTGGCCATTCGGCCCGGCCCGCGGTCGGCTCAGTAGATTATTTTATTTTATTTTATTTTATATATATATTAAGTAAATGAGTCAGACCTGCGCACAATCGGCCCGCTACACAGAAATTTGATGAAAATCACTTAATTTCAGTATTTTATAATTTCTAGACTTTATTTATGATTTTATGATATTTACTTATATTTTTCCTGTATTTAATACTATTTTTAATCAATTAAATAACATTAATAAAATAAATCCTTTTGATATCAAATTCATCCCTAACATCAAATCAGATAGACGCAGAGCACGTATCGCATAGACTCTGCGCAGATTCCACAGACTCAAAACGCATGCGCAAAGCTTATACTATTTTGATTATCAAATTTCTCCCTAAAATCAAAACCAAACCAGTTTTACTATTTTGATTATCAAATTTTTCCCTAAAATCAAAAACAAAGCAGTTTTACTATTTTGATTATCAAATTTTTCCCTAAAATCAAATCCAGTCCACGCAAAACAGTATACGCATTCCACAGTCATCAAACACAGTGATCAAACGCATTCCACAGTAATCAAAACTCATGCTTTTCACAGATCAAGCAACATAGTATAGATTTCAACAATTAAAAACAATAAACACATAATATATCACCAAAGCATGCTGGAATTTGTACCAATTGGAGGGGGAAAAGGGAACCTACCTGATGTTAGATGAATTACGCGATTGTATGAGTTAGCGAATGAATTGGGACGCTTTGGGATTCTCTTTTCTTCTTTCCTTCTCCTTCCTTCTTCTTCTCTTCCCCACTTTCCCTTTTCTCTTTCTCTCTTCCCCTACTGCTGTCGCTGCCCCTCTGCATTCCCTCACCCCTTTACCCTTTTTTTTTAATTCTTTTTCATTCCTCCTGCTGAGCCCCCCCCCGCCCCCCCCCCCCCTTAAATAGATTGTGTGCAAAAATTATGGGGGGGGGGAACGGTTACCCCCCATTTGAATATTGACCTGATTATTTTTTTTTGTTTTTCTTTTAAATTTTCCTCCTTATCCTTTTCTTTACTTAAATATTATTATTTATGTCTTTATTTCCCCCCCCCCCCCCTTTATTACTATCCTACGGTACCTTCACTTTCTTTTTTTTAATATTATTTGTTGTTGCTCTTTTTTTTGTTTTCCTTTACCCTATGCGTATATAACAATTATATAATTATAACATTACTTGGGTAAAATCAACACACTATAATTACTTTAATTTTGAAATGGTCGTTACACCCAACGGCTACCTAGTTTTTTTTTTATATTGACGTGTAACAATTAGTTAAAAAATTTCGGGTTATAACATCCTACCCTCCTTACAAGAAGTTTCGTCCTCGAAACTTGTCGTAACTTATACGAAGAGGTAGGGGTAGCGCTCCCATGTCGCTTTATTTCCCTTATGATTGTTCCCCTGTATCTTTACATACGGGATGAATTTTCTTTTTTCAATTCAAGGTCCTTACGCTCTATGATTCGAACATGAGTCTCTTTATGTGATGCGTCCGGTCTATTCTAAAGGCGGTGAGTCTAGTACATGACTCGAATCCAGGACGTACCTTCTTTTCTGAGAAACATGGGACACCTTATGCACTTATGCTAATGCCGGAGGTAGCGCCAAATGGTAAGCTAACGAACCAATCCTTTGAATACCTCGTATGGACCAATATAACGAGGCCTTATCCTACTCTTCAGATCAAAACATGCAACTTCCTTCGTAGACGATGCCTTCAAGTAGACTTTTACTCTGCCAGTAAACTGACGTGAACTCTCTTCGAGTCTGCCCAACTCTTACCTACGTCTCAGGCAACCTTAAGCCTTTCTCGAATCAACTTTACCTTTCTTATGGTTTGCTCGGTCAGCTCTGTACTGGTAATAGTATGCTCCCTAACCCCGTCCTACTGCACTGGGGATCCGCACTTACGCCCGTAAAGCGCCTCAAATGGCGCCATGCCGATGGCGCTAGCTGTTGTTGTAGAAGGACTCAGTCAACTTAATCATACCATCTCAGTTCCCCTTAAAGTCAGTAGCGCCCATGTCCTCTAATGCTTGTATCGTCTTCTCTGACTGCTCATCGGTCTGGGGATGAAATGCATTGCTCAAACGTATCTCCGCCCATTATAAATATCAGCATACACGAGCTTTAATATGCGTTGTCATTTTAATTATCAAGTTGTTAAACATTTCTGATATAGACATATTGTAGGCTGTGTATCCTTATTTTAACGCATATATGACTTATGTATCATATGTAGCTCATGAATAAACAACCGTTATCTGCTGTTCGTCACATGTATTATGTTTATATTGTTTGTTAATTGAGTTTTAAGCGATATGCACACTATGCGTGCTCGTTTAATCTTTGTTCATCGTGATCTCTATACTATATTCATGTTTGTCGTTATTTATCGTATTAGCTTGTCTTATCGCGGTATAAATGTCTTTATATGTATTTCATTCTGAAGAAGGAAATGCATAATTGCATAGATTTTTACTGTAATGTAGGTATACCATTTATTTGGGTGTTCAAGTATGATATATGTATGTGTAAATATATATATATATATATATATATATATATATATATATATATACTTAATATATATATTTATTTATTTATTTTTATTTTTATTTTTATTTTTATTTTTTTAACTATTGGTGCATTTTATATTTCATGTTATTAAGTTATTTACACTTAAATCTACTACTATGAGGTCAGGCAATACTATGTCGTTTCTAACTCATTTTTTTTAGCATGCTTACTTCCATTGGGTATGCTGATGTCTTGTTTTAAAACTTGTAATTGTATACCTATATCGTATCCCATGTTTTGTATGAAAAGTATATGTGTTACTGTATTCTTTGTAACGTATTTTTGTTGTCGTCATATATTATGATATTTATCATTGTTTGGTTGTATTAGTTACGTCGTGGTGTCCTTGTTACAATTGTGTGCATACTTATACATATTTACTTAGAATCGTTTGATTACCTTTTTGTTTCATGTATTTATTTGTATGTTTTCCTTAGATCGACATATTTACGTTATCTCATTAATGTTGTAACAAATTGTGTGTAGCCACATGCTTCTTTATTGTTGTAAGAGATTGAATGTGTGTGTTTTTTTATATTATGTATTAATCTATAGATTAGTAACCCATGAAGTGTATTAACAGCATAACGTTTATAAATTCCTAAGTTGATTATTTTTTTTGTAGTGGTTATTTAGCAAATATAATTCTGACTTATCGTATTTCTTTTATATGTTCACTACTCTTATGTTGTTATTGTATTCTATATATAGTGTGAGCTTTTACCTATTACTTTGTATTTTTATGTGGTCGCTTGAATGCATAGGTATATATATGTGTATATATATTGTTGATTTATGTTGCCGTATATTCATAGTTTGTTATGTTATGTTATTTTTTTTGTACTGTGTTATGTTTCTTTGTGTAATTGTGTTGGATTTGTATGTTGATGTTCTAATACGTGTTGATATGTGGTAATAGGTCGTTAAGATATGTTGTATTGATCAGTGTGTATATATATATATAGTTAACTAGCAAAATTGTGTATTATGATCTTTTTTTTAAGATTTTTTTTTGGTTCAGCGAACCTTGCTGATATCGATGGTCAACTCGAATTTCGCCCTATTCTGCTTTCGTCTGCTTCAGGACACCAATATTGACGAAAATCCTTCAACAAATTTCATGTAGCAACTGGTCAAACCAAGAAAACTCCCTTCTACAGTCACCTTGGTTGATCAGGACTACTCAGCGATATACTTAATCTTCTTCGGATCCACCGAGGTTCACTCTTCTGAACTTACGTGACTTAAGAAATCCACGCTTCCGCTGCGCAACTCTGATCATTTATCTGTGACTAACATCATCTGTACTGACGATGAGTCATTGAGACCTGGTCGCCGGCGGTTGAACGCTACTACGATATCGCCATCCCCCCGATGAAGGGTCCTTCTGACCATCGAATTACGGACGTCCTACATTTCCAAGTAGTAGAACCTCAGATCTGGTGGTGGCAGCGGCGGAAACCGCTGGTTCAACTGCTACTGTCGCCATTGCGCTAAAGGGGTGGCCATGGTGTCAGCCAATGCTTGGAGAGTGGTCCCCTGATTCTGGTGGTCGTTACCACCACCACCGTTTCCTCTTTTGCGTGATTATTCACGATACAGCGGTATTTTTCTGGATCTCGTGCGAATCTTAACGAGAATTCGAACGGGAGTGATCGATGTATTTGAGCCTTTATGAGGCTCATGCGAAGGTTCGGGGGTTCAACAATGATTAAACAGAGAAAGCTCACCAACGGCACACACCTCCCATAACCCGATCATAACTTAGGTCTACTTCATTATTTCTAGAAAGAGATTATAGCTTACGTCTAGGTGATCTAGTTAATCCTGCGTTTCCGAGGCGGATCCGAAGCCTCGGCTCTGATACCACCTGTAGTGCCCCGCTCCCAAACCTTAGCATCGGGAACAGTACGCCCGCCGTATCTCACTAAGGAGAATACAAAACGTCGAATCAATTTCCAACTTGTCCGAAAAGACGTAGAAATTTTTCGCGCGGAAACGAAATACAATAACGTAAAGTTATCTTGATAAAGCAAATCCCTCAATACAATAGAGAACCAAATCCTGACAATAATGTAAGCCTGAAAATCTAAACAAGGTGATGTCCGATGAGATCCCAATAAAATAAAGTCAAACAGTCGCAGGGTCTTCTTATATCCTAGGCGCGACCATCTGTCTGCCCACTCCACCGTTTCAGCCCCGTCCTCAGCAAAGATATAATTGTACTCTTCCTGGTTCTCACCTGGTGGGGGGGAGTAGGGGTGAGTGACTGGGAAATCACTCAGTAGGCACCTGCCTCCAAGTAGTACAAGACAAACATACAATAATGATATAGCACATAGCACATGACATCACATAAGCATATGAATGCGGAAAAGTAATTCACTCCAGATAAAGAATGCGCAACGTCGTGATGCATGTCCTACTATGCATGTCACACGCAACTAAGTCATGTCACACAAAATGCCGATATCTCCATCATGCAATGCATGAACCCAGGTCCTACTGAGTGACTGCAGGTCGTACACCCCACAGTCACCATACTGAGTGTGCGTGGCCGCGCCTCCGCACACCATCCTGAGTGTCGTGGCCCCGCCACCGTACACCATCCCGAGCGCCCGTGACCCGTACGTCACGACCCGCCATCAATGCAATGCACGTGCTATGAATGCAAAAACACAACCGCCTGAGGCCCCTGGCCCATCCTCACCATCCTCCGGCACTCAAATCTAGGTTCATTTAAAGATCGTCTGAGGCCCCTAGCCCATCCTCACCATCCTCCGGCACTCAAATCTAGGTTCATTTATTAATCGAGTAATGATTTAATGTTGTTTGACGTTAAACCTATTTTTTTATGGCTTGTATACATTTATTGTGCATTTTCTATATTTTTTTCTCATTATCCCTAATTTATTTCTATTTATTACCCAATTATCCAATTTAAATGAATTATCACAATTAATGAACTTTAGTAAAAATAATTTAATCTCAGCGTTTTATAATTTCTGGAATTTATATATAATTTTCTGATTTTATTTATATTTTCCCTATAATTATTACTATTTAGAATTAATTAGATAACATTTATAGAATTTTTAGAAATTCAGAATTATATTATTTTTTTTTTATTTTTTTATTTTCTGTTTAATTGAGCCAGCCAACTGGGGCCCGGTCCGTTGGCCATTCGGCCCGGCCCGCGGTCGGCTCAGTAGATTATTTTATTTTATTTTATTTTATATATATATATATATATTAAGTAAATGAGTCAGACCTGCGCACAATCGGCCCGCTACACAGAAATTTTATGAAAATCACTTAATTTCAGTATTTTATAATTTCTAGACTTTATTTATGATTTTATGATATTTACTTATATTTTTCCTGTATTTAATACTATTTTTAATCAATTAAATAACATTAATAAAATAAATCCTTTTGATATCAAATTCATCCCTAACATCAAATCAGATAGACGCAGAGCACATATCGCATAGACTCTGCGCAGATTCCACAGACTCAAAACGCATGCGCAAAGCTTATACTATTTTGATTATCAAATTTCTCCCTAAAATCAAAACCAAACCAGTTTTACTATTTTGATTATCAAATTTTTCCCTAAAATCAAATCCAGTCCACGCAAAACAGTATACGCATTCCACAGTCATCAAACACAGTGATCAAACGCATTCCACAGTAATCAAAACTCATGCTTTTCACAGATCAAGCAACATAGTATAGATTTCAACAATTAAAAATAATAAACACATAATATATCACCAATGCATGCTGGAATTTGTACCAATTGGAGGGGGGAAAGGGAACCTACCTGATTACAGATGAATTGCGCGATTGTATGAGTTAGCGAATGAATTGGGACGCTTTGGGATTCTCTTTTCTTCTTTCCTTCTCCTTCCTTCTTCTTCTCTTCCCCACTTTCCCTTTTCTCTTTCTCTCTTCCCCTACTGTTGTCGCTGCCCTTCTGCATTCCCTCACCCCTTTAACCTTTTTTTTTATTCTTTTTCATTCCTCCTGCTGGCCCCCCCACGTCCCCCCTTAAATAGATTGTGTGCAAAAATTATGGGGGGGAACGGTTACCCCCCATTTGAATATTGACCTGATTATTTTTTTTTTGTTTTTCTTTTAAATTTTCCTCCTTATCCTTTTCTTTACTTAAATATTATTATGTATGTTTTTATTTTTTCCCCCCTTTATTACTATCCTACGGTACCTTCACTTTCTTTTTTTTTAATATTATTTGTTGTTGCTCTTTTTTTTTGTTTTCCTTTACCCTATGCGTATATAACAATTATATAATTATAACATTACTTGGGTAAAATCAACACACTATAATTACTTTAATTTTTAAATGGTCGTTACACCCAATGGCTACCTAGTTTTTTTTATATTAACGTGTAACAATTAGTTCAAAAATTTCGGGTTATAACACCATAAGAGTTTGAAATATCTCTTCACTCAGAAGGAACTAAATATGAGACAGCGCAGATGGTTGGAACTAATTAAAGATTATGACTTAGATATCCACTATCACCCGGGCAAAGCAAATCGAGTAGCATATGCGTTGAGTCGGAAGTCCCGTCATGCCCGACAGACTCCATTAGAAAGGGACATGGCAGAATTTGAATTGGACATAGTCGAGTCTACGGCTAATGTGTTGGCGACTCTTATGATCACACCTTCTCTGATTGATCGCATTAAGGAGGCACAGAAAAACGTTGAAGAATTGATTAAGATTTCTGATAAGCTAAAGGACAAAACACATAAGGACTTTCAGATTCACAAGGATGGCAGTCTTTGGTTCCGGGACCGTCTATGCGTGCCAAACAGGGAGGATTTAAGGAAGGAAGTGATGAAGGAGGCTCATAACTCAAAACTGTCCATTCATCCAGGAGCTACCAAAATGTATCAGCATTTGAAACGAAATTATTGGTGAGCGGTGTTTAGTGTGTCAACAGGTCAAGGCTGAACATCAACGACCTGCTGAATTACTTCAACCATTGGAAATTCCCGAGTGAAAATGGGATCATATCACCATGGACTTCGTCACGGGCCTCCCTAAGACGCGAAATGGTAACGACACAATTTGGGTAATTGTAGATCATCTCACTAAATCAGCACATTTTCTACCGATGCCGATTAAAGCCCCAGGGGAGAAGTTGGCCCAGATGTATATAGATAGCGTTGTGTGTTTACATGGCATTCCGGCCAGCATTGTCAGCGATCGCGATTCTCGATTCACCGCAAGATTCTGGCAGGCTTTTCAACAAGCAATGGGAACGGAAGTCAGGATGAGCACGACATTCCATCCTCAGACCGACGGTCAATCGGAACGTACCATACAGACTTTGGAAGATATGCTTCGCGCTTGTACCATGGACTTCCAAGGTAGTTGGGATAAGACAGTTAAGTTGATGGAATTTTCGTATAACAACAGCTATCATAGCTAGATCGGCATGGCACCGTTTGAGGCACTTTAAGGGCAGAAATGTCGATCCCCACTGTACTGGGATGAAGTGGGTGAGAAGACCCTTATTGGACCAGAGTTAATAGAGCAAACCATCGAAAAGGTAAAAATGATCAAGAGTCGATTGAGGGCAGTACAAGATCACAGCAAATCGTGGGCGGATACCAAAAGGCGTCCTCTCGAGTTTGAGGTTGGTGAAAAAGCTTATCTAAGAGTTTCGCCATTTAAAGGAGTCATGAGATTTGGCATTAAAGGGAAACTAAGTCCTCGGTATATCGGGCCGTTTGAGATTTTGGACAAAGTAGGGACAGTTGCATATCAACTGGCATTACCTCCTGCATTATCTCAGATGCATGATGTATTTTATGTATCCCAGCTTCGACGATACATTGCCGACCCGAGCCACATATTAGAACCACAGACAGTTAAGATTCAGCGCGATGCTTCATACGAAGAGATTCCGGTAAAGATTGTTGACCGAAAGGAGCAAGTGTTAAGAAGGCGTACGATTCCATTCGTGAAAGTCCAGTGGAGCCATCACTCCGAACGGGAAGCGACATGGGAGCCGGAACAATCAATGCGTGAACAATTTCCTCAACTCTTCACTTAAGGTACGTCAGTTTCGAGGACGAAACTTTTTATTAGGAGATGGGAATGTTAGGACCCAACGTCGTGACGTTCGCTCGATTCCACATGTCATGTTATTTTTATATAATGAACGTAGGAGACAAAAATGTACTATGAATTCAAATCTATACAAACAACTAAATAAGACCAAATAGAATTACAACATGTAGCATCAAGATGTAACAACTTATGTAATTAAAATTTGTAATTAGCACAAGACCCCAAAACACCCTCCCAAGATACCCTTCCCCAACCGGTTTTCCCCCAATGAAAAGGGTGTCATTTCTCCACTTATACAATTAAGAAAAGGCTGCCCAAAAGCCTTCCATAAAGCGACCCCCTAGCATGCACTCTCTTGAATCAATCAAAAAGCTTCTATTTCACTTCTCCATAAGCCTAGCCATCATTTCCCTCCATTTTCCCCCTGTTTCGGTCATAAGGCCAAGAAAATGGCCAAAAGCATTTTACCACTTCCAACTTCATTCTTATCATTTTAAGAAATCAAGATATCATATTTTAAACCTCTCTAAGACAAAGGAAAATTTCCTCACCCTCAACAAGCTCAACCGTGAGCCTATTTGATGCTTGGGAAGGAATTCTCAACCTTCAAATCTAAACCTCTTCTCTCAACACATAAAGGTAAGAGGCTTGTACATTGTTCTTGGGAGAGTTTCTTCCATTGTTCTTCTACCCTTCAAGCATGAGCTAAATTGTTATCTCTCTCTTTTTGCCACTTACATAGCCGTGTGTTTATAGGTGGCCAAGGAAGGAAAACTCTTCAAGTTTAAGCTCAAATCAAGGCTTTAATCTAACATTCAAGGTATGAACTTACCTAAAAACACATATTTACATCTTCTTAGAACACTACCTAAGATATGAAAATATTCTTCCTCTTCCTCTTACTAATGGCCGTGTACCTTAGGTGGGGTGGTGGTGATTTCTTCACCAACCAAGCTCAACACTTCAACATCTAGGAGGTTTCAACTATATCATCCTATTTATAGGTGCAAAAGGCAAGTAAATTGTTTGGATCAACTATGTTTATTTGTGAAGGTCTTAGTATTATGTTGCTATAAAAATGGATCAAATGGGTTTAGATTTAAATGATTTCTTAGACATGCAAATAAGCTATTTTTGGATGAGTATATGTCTTGACTATGTGATGTAGGAATTAGGAAGAACTATATGTTAGGTTGTCTTTTAGTTACATGCATGGGAATTTTAGAATTAAAGTAAGCCTTTTGGAATGAAAAATAGAAACTTGGAAACTATAAAATTATGAAACAACTACTTTTATGCATGTATATTCATGTAATGGCCATCTCATATCATATTGAGTGTTACTTGAATTTCTATGTGTTTGTGTTCTTAGGTATGGTTATGTGAGGCATCACATCCTTACATGTCTCAAGAGCTTGTTTGATATGTTTTCCTCAAGATGGCCATTTTATTTCCTTTGTGTATAATAGGCCGAAAATTAGGGGCTGTTTAGCCACCTAATTTAGACTAAAATATTATGATCTTTAAGTAAATAATTATGTTACTTGAA
Source organism: Eustoma russellianum (assembly GCA_036186865.1). Classification (NCBI taxonomy): domain Eukaryota; kingdom Viridiplantae; phylum Streptophyta; class Magnoliopsida; order Gentianales; family Gentianaceae; genus Eustoma; species Eustoma russellianum. The sequence continues at coordinate 15,175,355 of AP025071.1, forward strand.
GTTATAAAGTGTCTATGTTGGTGTCATTTCACTCCATGCATATTCTTATGGTTACATGGTTTCTAAAGCCTTATTTTGAGTGAAGTATGATACCCTCGTATGTTTAATGTGTTCAACAAATGCCTCCTCTTTCTCACTTTAATATATAGTTAAGAATAATCTAAGTTAAAAGAATTATTAGTATGAGCACAAAGTGTGCATTACAATAGGTATTTGATGAAGAGTTGGGGCAACAGTGGGAAATACCCCACGGTTGTGGCCCATTTTAGGGGTGAAGCATTCCATTTTTTTCATAATGCTACTTGGAGTATTCAATACATACTAAGACATGCTATGAATGTATATAGTATGTACGTATGAATATGTATTATGTAAATTTTATATGTGACATTGTTCCGTGCTTCTATTTACTATTTCATATGATGTGTAAGGTTTTTAGGTGGTGATGAAAGCTACTTAGCCTCCGGAGTGGGATGTTTATGAGAGCGTTCAAGAATTAAGTTCAACTCGGGGTTGTTTTGCAATATTAGGCGAAATCCGGGCTGTTTTGAGAGGCCTCAAAACCGGCCCTTATAAGGGCATTCACGGTGTATTATTTGTGTCTATAGCGTGTACAATCTAAGTATGAGACATAGTTCTAAGATAATGATCGTAGAACGCCAAACGAGAACTCCAAGCAAACTAAGAACCGAAATGTTGAAACATTACGAAAACAGAATTTTTCTCCGGCAAATGTGGAATTAAAACCGTTGGACATTTTCTACCTCTTTGCGAAAAGAAAAGCATGATTTATGGTAAAATAGACCTTTTTCAAAAGATTTGCAATTTAAAAGACACCAACGTTTTACAGTATGTTTATGACATGATTCACGACATTGTTTTATGACATGTATGAAGAGTATGGAAATGTAGAGAATTGTATCTACGAGACGGAAGTTTCTTAATGCGACAAATGTAAGGTTCTTGTGAATACCATGTGAAGAACATGGCTCTTGAACCTTACATTACATGTGGGGTATCGGGTTGTACCTTGTGAAGAGCTTGGCTATCGAACCCTTCTATGTACGATGAGTCGGGTGAATACCATGTGAAGAACATGGCTACCGAATTGTTTTGTGTTGAGTCTTGAACACCTTGTGAAGAGCTTGGGTTCATGGCCGGCGCGTCAACGTAAAGTTACCTATTCGAGTGATGTACGGATTACTGTATACGTAACTTTACGGAAGAATCATTCCTGATGTCGCTAGATATTGTTCTTACATTTCAATGGCCATCACGTAAGTACTAAATTATGACACAAAAAGCTTTGACAAGGAATTTTCAAGATGATTTTGTTTCATGGCAAATTTTAAGTTATGAACATGAATTTATTTTTCATACACAATCACTTACCTTCTGCTCAATCCTCAGAGTTACCCTAAGTCTAACGATTAGATTCTAAGTTGATGACATGTAGTATGAGTTAGTTGTAGACTGTACCTTGGTAACCCAGGTAGACTAGAGTTCTTTTATTTATGTTATTATGTTTATTTTGTTGAGTATATGATTTGCTAATTTTGTGTTGTTAAAACCAGTTGCAAAAAGACAGGTATTATTTTCTACTACAAATCTTTTACTTCCGCTGCATGTTCACAGCTTATTTGATCCGCATAGGGGATCTAAGTGGTTTACTTGCCAGGCGAATTTATTTCGTCTGACCGTTGTTATTATATTATTTTTCCGAGGACCAAACCTTTGAGGTGGAGTACATTGCCGGGGAAAACAAGGCCTGATTAGTGCAGGAGACCTATTAAACTGTAGCATGTACTGTTCATTTCAGTATTATATATCATGTGTGTCGAACTAAATCTTTTGGGGTTTTATGAATTAGTTTACCGTGTGTATTCTACTACCATGGTGTATGTGCGACGGTTATGTTTGAATCCACTGTTTTGTTGATCTATCCATAAGTATGTGATTATCCATGTATGTGTTGAGAAATATGTTTGGATAATTTTCAAAGTCATGATTTTAAGTGGTTAATACTTAAAAATGTCATACATGGTGTTATATGTGATTAAAAATTGAAAAAGTTGACATCGGTCTCTCAGGTTGTTGCACATCGATCGATGTCTAGGGTTTTTAGAAATAATTTTCTAAAATGTGCTAAAATGGTTGTTTTCATTTGTACATGATTTATACATGTTCATTATGTGCTTATTATGTGTTTTTGGTGATTATTATTGTCTTGTGACTAACGTGCCTTGGAAGTTTCTACAACTTACCAAAAAGGGTAAAATTGGTATTTTGAGTTTTGTAGGAACATGATATGGTGGAAATATTTCAAGAGAATGTTCTTATACTATTTATCATGAAAAAGTTGGTATCATGATTATTTCTGACCATCGGGATCATTTCTGGAGTTTTCTCACACCAGGGGTATTTTGGTAATTTTACCCCCGAGGGTATTTTTGGTATTTTCACTCAAGGAATCTCTTGAACATATTATTATCTTCATTCTAGAGCAGTGTTATTGTTAGTTTGAAGATAATATGGTGATCTTATATCTTATTCTCTCAACCGATGATATTATTGACTATAGCTGGATATGTGACGTTTTAAGATGTCACATTCTATTTTTTCTTGAAGACCCTCTTATATATGTTATAAGAGAATATTTATCATCATTATTCAGAGATATTAATGGTGTCAAAGGTGTGGAAATATTCTTGACATATAAGAAGAAATATTGGGGAATTTCGGTGTTACACGTTGACATAATCTTGTCTAGTGTTATCTATTTATTTCTTCTTCAAAAATCTGAGTTGCTACACATATATATATGTTGAAAAACGTGCATGGACATTTGGGAATGATACATTATTCATTTTATGAGTTGGAGACAAGTGGACCAACCAAAAAGGAGCTAGTTGGCAAAATTGCCAACTTGGAGTTTACTAAAAATAGCCAACGGCTATATTGTTTTTCTTGGGTTTTTTCAGCAGATTTTTTGAAGTCAAATGAAGACTTCACATGTCCTATTAAGGTGCTTGAATTTGGGGATAATTTGGTGGTGTTATCCTTTCTTATTTTATTAAAAAAAATCAAAAAGAATTGTTGTTAAATTCTTTAGTAGCCAACGGCTACTTCACATAATTGGTGCTGAATTTTTGATTTGAAAAAAGTAAAAGCTCACATGGCTATTCTCAAGCAAGGAGTTGAGGTTATTTTGGTGCATTATCTTCTTCTTATTATCTACATTTTGCAAAGGATAAATGAGACTATCCAAGGTGGAAAAAAATCGGCCAACATCATTTTGCCAAGGTGGACCAATCATGTTGTTTTATTTTGCCAAGTGTACAAGGCCAACCAATGATGAGAAGACATTTGGAGTTGATGATGAAGATGATGACATATTGGCATTCTTATCTTCAAGGCTCATTTCACACTATAAATAGAGGCATTGGTGAAGAAGATGAAACACACTTGAAGCTCACAAGCATTTGTTGAAATTGTCTAGCTTTCATCTTCATCTTCTTGTTGTTGTTGTTTTGTTTATTGTAGCAAAGGTGTACTTGTTGTTGTTGTTTTGTTTATTGTAGCAAAGGTGTACTTGTTGTATTTTGGTGAGCTACAAGCATCGTGAGCTTCATTTGTAAGATTGATTAGCCATCTTTATAAGGCTACATCAATAGGTTGTAGAGGAGTTGCAACTAAGAGTTGCTTAGAAGGTGATTATCCAAGTCTTGAGTAGGGTTGGTGTATAACCCAAGGATCAAGCTTGGCTCTTGTTGTAAGGTGCTCATTTCATAGTGAAATCCAAGGAAAGGTGTTCCTTGGGACTGGAGTAGGTCACATTGACCGAACCAGGATAAATCCTCGGTGTTCTTCTCTTGTTTCTTTATTTTTGTTTTCTGCCCGTTTTTGACTGTAGTTTTCACCCAACTTCACACAATTTGAAAAAATAGCTAAACATTTTCAAAATTCTTGATTTTTGGTGGAGTTATACTTCAGACTGTTAGCTTTCATTTGCAACAAGAATCACTTGATTTGAGCAAGGGAAAGTTAGTCTTTCAATCTTTGTAAGATAACTGCTCCAATCTGGCTGCAATCTGACCAGTTTTGAGAAAACTTAAATTCTGTATTTTTCAAGAATTTTTTAAGGTCAGGGCCTTTTGGAAACTTCATCTACACATCCTAAGCAGTGTTTTGATATAAAGATCAACCTTTTTGGTAGAGTATTCAAAGAGAAACACAATTTGCAAAATCAGCAACATTCTGTCCAATTCTGTCCAGATTGACCATTTGAATCTTTTTATTTGTTTGAAGGGTCAAACGATCTTATTTTTATCTGATTTTTGGACAGAACCTTGCTAACTCATTGAAGTTAAATTCTGCAAAGGTACATAATTTTTGGAGTTGTGTACGATTATTTGTGAATTTTTGAAACACGGGTTCTGAATCTGAGGTGGTCTCAGATTCTGTTTTCAAAGAGGATTTTAACAAAGGGTTGTAGTGTAATTTCCGCTAACCACTATTCACCCCCCCTCTAGTGGTGTTTATTGCAGGTGCACGGTCCAACATTTGGTATCAGAGCCAGACCAACATCACTCAAAAGAAGCAAGATTCAACACCGTACGAATAATACAAGGCCAAGAAACAACAATTCATAATATACTGCTTGTCTCAAATCAAAGGTACTACTATGACTATTGTTTCTCACAAAGGTGAGTTGGAAGGTATGTCCACACAACGCCCTCCTCTTTTTGATGGTAATAATTTTGTTCATTGGAAACTAAGAATGAGGCTATTCTTAATGGCTATAGACATCGATTTATGGTCTATAGTTTAAGATAGACCGTACATTCCAATGAAAGTTATACAAGTTAGTGGAGTAACTCAAGAGGTTGAAAAATATAAAAGTGAATGGTCATCGGATGATAAAAATAAAATATCCATGAATGCTAAAGCTATGCAATTACTTTTGAATGGACTTACAACTTCTGAAGCAGGATATGTGTCTAATTGCACAAGCGCACAGGACATGTGGAAATCACTTGTACTAAAGCACGAAGGTACTAGTGGTGTTAAAGAGTCAAAAATAAACATGCTTATGACTGAATTAGAGACTTTCAAAATGATGCCAAACGAATCCATAACATCTATGGATTTGAGGATTACTAATATTTTCAATGCCTTTGAAGCTTTAGGAAAGTCATTTTCAAACAGTAAAAAGGTTCAAAAGGTGCTACGAAGCCTCCCTGCTGAATGGGATCCAAAGGTGACTGCAATCGAGGAGACAAAGTCAATCACTAAGATGGAAGAATTGATCGGGTCTCTTAAAGTATACGAGGTTAAATTAAACCAACGAAAGTCCGAATCATCTAAGTCATCCGGTAAGACTATAGCTTTCAAAACAACCGAAACACATGCTAGTAACGATGATAGCAATAGTGATACTGAATTAGACGATGACTTGATATTGATCACTAGAAAACTTAGACAGTTTTTCAAACGTCTAAACAGGAATAGACAACGTAATTCTTCTTCTTCTTCTTCTCAACCTGGGAAAAATAACACAAATAAATGGTATAACAAAGAATTAAAGTGTTATGAATGCGGTCAAAAAGGACATATTTCATATGACTGTCCCACGAAGAAAAATAATAATAATAACAACAATAATAAACAAGCCAAGGAAAAGGAGGCACAAAAGACAAAGAAAAAGGAGTCTAAGGCAAGAAAAGGGAAACGGGCAATGAAGGTGAGCACATGGAGCGACTCATCCGACTCAGAATCCGAAACCGAGGAAGCTCAAGTCTGCTTCGTATCCAACGAGGTATGTTCTTCTTCTGATAGTGATTCTGATAGTGACATGACATTAGATGAAATGTATGAAGAATTCCTAAGAATGCATGCTCACTGTAAGAGACTCTCTAAAGAAAAGAAGAAACTAGTTGAAGAAAATGACAAGTTGAAGACGTCCAACTTGGAATTTTCCGATCAACTAGAATCTCTTAAACAAGAGTCTACTAATACTCTTGATTCTTTAGAGAATAAAATTGAATCATATAGGAAAGATGAACAAAAGTTACAAATGGAAAATAAAATGTTAAAATCTAAGTTAGAAAGTTGTGAAAATGAAATAGTGCAACTTAAGTCTTCTAAATTTACCTTAGAAAAAATGATAGAACAATTTAAATCTGGTGCAAATATGTTAGATACACTTATATCATCACAAAAGTATGGAAATGATAAAACTGGATTGGGATATAAAGAAGAAGATGACAAATCAGATAAAAAGACTAAGTTTGTATCATCAAATACGAAACAACCTTATAAAGTTATAAAAACAAATTTTTCTGCTAAATCTTCTTCTACTCATTCTTCTACTTATTCAAAGATAAAGATGCAGCATACACCCATAAAAACACACACGCATAACTATACATCTAGGCCAAAATTTGCATCTAGACAACCTAGAAACTATGCCTACATGTATACAAATGCATCTAGACCGAATAAAATGCATACAACTTATTATGAACCTAAGTATAGGCAACACTCTTATAAGTCTTATAGAAATGCCTATGAACACACTTATACTGCGCCATATAAGAAACAAATTCACATGCCTTATATACATCATAAATCTCGGCCATTCTATAACGATTATCAACCACGGCGCAACATGTATAACAATGCATCTTCACTTATGAGGAATAATCATCTGTATGTTTATCCTTCTTATTTTAACCATGCTAAAAATGTGCCTAAAAGGTATGTTCAAGTTTGGATACCTAAGGGTTATCTAAACAAGAACAATGCCCCTAACATTCAAGGACCCAAATAAAGGGTACCTAAAACTTTGTCTCCATTGTAGGAACAACGCAAGGAATACAAGGAGGCAAAGTCAAAGAATCTAAAAACCAAATGGTTTTTAGATAGTGGATGTTCGAGGCATATGACACGTAACCCCAAACTATTCACGAAACTTGAACATATTGATGGTGGAAAGGTGACATTCGGTGACAACAACAAAGGAAAAGTTGTTGGAAGAGGAACAATCGGGGACCCTAACACATTTCAAATATGAAATGTGTTATTAGTAAGCAATCTATCCTATAATTTACTTAGTATTTCTCAACTTATAGATTGTGGTTATAATGTCTCTTTTCTTCCCAATTCTTGTGATATAATAAATGAAAAAGGAGAAATAGTATTAAAAAGAAATAGAGATGGAAATATTTGTACTCTTACATTAGATAACATGTTAGATGCTAAGGTTAAATGTCTAATATCACATGACTTAGATGTAAATTTATGGCATAGAAGATTAGGTCATATAGGAATTTCAACTATTAAGAAATTGTCTAAGAAGAATCTAATCAGAGGAATGCCTAAGTTAGACTTAGATAATTTTCAAATGTGTGAAACATGTATTAAGGGAAAACACATTAAAGAAACGTTAAAACCGAAACATAAAGTGAGTACTAGTCATGTACTAGAATTGCTTCACTTAGACTTATTTGGTACAAGTAGGACAAGAAGTCTGGGTGGACACTACTATGTGTGTGTCATAGTAGATGATTACTCACGCTACACATGGACATTGTTCTTAACACACAAAGACGATGCTCCATTAGCAATCGAAACCCTTATCAAGCAACTTGAAAACATTTATGAAGAAAATGTTAAAAGGATTAGAAGTGATAGAGGTGGAGAATTTAAAAACAAAGACGTAATCAAATTTTGCGAACTATATGGAATCAAACATGAATTCTCACCACCTAGAACACCATAACTCAATGGAGTTGTTGAACGTAAAAATAGAACGATTCAAGAAGTTTCTAGGACAATGCTGTGTGAAAATAAATTACCTAAATATTTTTATGGGCTGAAGCTGTTAGTTGTGCATGCTATATTATAAATAGGCTTACTATTAGAAAGAAATTAAATAAAACGCCTTATGAATTGCTAAACAATAGACAACCTAAAATAGATTATCTTAAAGTATTTGGATGTAAATGTTTTGTGCTAAACACTAAGGATAATTTAAATAAATTTGAACAAAAGTCTATTGAATGCATATTTGTTGGATATTCAACTAACTCAAGAGCATATAGATGTTATAATCCTGCATCTAGAAAAATAATTGAATCCATACATGTGAAATTCAATGAAAATGCATGCTTTGAAGTTAGTGATAAACATCAACATAAACAAGAAACAAAAGTTGAAAATATGTTTGATGATGATGTATTACTTGAGCCTGTACTTGATCATCTAGAACCAACTCCCCCTGAACAAGACATGCATGAACCCTTAGGTGATATAAATGAAGAAACTTTGCAATTGGAAGATAATGTAACTAATGATCTAGTTACATATGATAATGTTCATACTAATGAAACATTTGAACAAGATGAGGGTGAACCTAGTCAATCTAGGAATTGGTGGCATCCTAGAGAATTAATAATTGGGGATCCAAGTGTTGGGGTTAGAACACGTAGAAATATAAGTCAACTTGAAGGACATAGCTTAATCTCACAATTAGAACCTAAGAACGTAAAGGAAGCCTTAGGTGATATCTCTTGGATAGATGCTATGCATGAGGAATTAAATCAATTCACAAGGAACAACATGTGGGACTTAGTACCTAAACCCGAAAACAAGTCAATAATAGGAACGAAATGGGTGTTTAGGAATAAGATGGACGAACAAGGAAACATTACAAGAAATAAAGCTAGACTAGTCGCACAAGGATATAATCAACAAGAAGGTATAGATTATGAAGAAACATTTGCACCCGTTGCACGACTAGAAGCAATTAGATTGTAACTTGCAATTGCAAGTCTAAGCAATATTAAGCTCTTCCAAATGGATGTCAAGAGTGCATTCTTAAATGGATACATCCAAGAAGAGGTGTTTGTCAAACAACCCCCTGGATTCGAAGATCCAAAGAATCCTAACCATGTTTACAAGCTTAAGAAAGCTTTATATGGTTTAAAACAAGCTCCAAGAGCTTGGTATGATAGATTTGCAAACTTTTTTATTGCAAATAATTATCAAAGGGGAACTATAGACAACACATTATTCCTAAAAAGAAAAGGTAATGATTTGTTAATTGTTCAAATATACGTTGACGATATCATCTTTGGTTCAACCAACCCTACCTTAGTAAAGACTTTGAAGAGTGTATGAAGTCGGAGTTTGAAATGTCAATGGTAGGAGAGTTGAATTATTTCTTAGGACTTCAAGTTAAACAAACCCCTCAAGGAATTCATATTAGCCAACTTAAGTATGTCAATGATATGATTAAGAAGTTTGGTTTTGAAGAGTCGAAACCTACAACTACCCCCATGAGTGTTAGTACCAAACTTGATAAGGATGAAAATGGTAAACCTTTTGATGACACACTTTATAGGTCTATGATTGGATCACTGTTATACTTAACTGCATCAAGACCTGACATCATGTTTAGTGTATGTATGTGTGCTAGGTTTCAATCTTGTCCTAAGGTATCACATTACAATGCCGTGAAAAAGATCTGTAGATATCTTAAGCATACACCTCACTTAGGACTATGGTATGATAGAAACGCTAAGTTGGAATTACACGCATATAGTGATGCTGATTATGGTGGTTGCAAGTTAGATAGAAAATCCACTAGCGGTACATGTCAATTCATAGGAACCAATTTGATCTTTTGGTTTTCTAAAAAGCAAGCTAGTGTAGCTCTTTCTACCACTGAAGCCGAGTATATCGTTTTGAGTTTATTTACTACCCAAATACTTTGACTTAAACAGCAACTTAGTGATTTTGGCATTAAAATGAATAAGATTCCAATTTTCTGCGATAGCACAAGTGCAATAAATCTTTCCCGGAATCCGGTGCTTCATTCTAAGGCCAAACACATTGAGGTGCGATACCACTTTCTTCGCGATCATGTTCAAAATGAGGACATAGTGAGTAAACCATATAAGAACTGATCACCAAATCGCTGATATCTTTACCAAACCCCTTAATCAAGCCACGTTTGAAAACTTGCGTGCCAAGTTAGGTATGATGACTTACGATACCATTGTATAGTTCTATCCTTTGCATGATTTACAAAATAAAGGGGGAGATAGAATAAGCACATGATTTTGGATTTTAGTTGGTAAGTCATCATTTGGTTTGAAATGATAAGTTTCAATTGGTTATGAGTTGAGTATAGGTTAAGGGGGAGAGTATGAGTTGAGGGGGAGCAACATACTATTTAAAAGTTGAAAACATTTGGTTAAATTTTTAATTATAAGTTGTGACATTAAAATCATGTTAGGTTATTTTGAAAATCATCCAAAAAGGGGAGAATGTTGAGAAATATGTTTGGATAATTTTCAAAGTCATGATTTTAAGTGGTTAATACTTAAAAATGTCATACATGGTGTTATATGTGATTAAAAATTGAAAAAGTTGACATCGGTCTCTCAGGTTGTTGCACATCGATCGATGTCTAGGGTTTTTACAAATAATTTTCTAAAATGTGATAAAATGGTTGTTTTCATTTGTACATGATTTATACATGTTCATTATGTGCTTATTATGTGTTTTTGGTGATTATTATTGTCTTGTGACTAACGTGCCTTGGAAGTTTCTACAACTTACCAAAAAGGGCAAAATTGGTATTTTGAGTTTTGTAGGAACATGATATGGTGGAAATATTTCAAGAGAATATTATTATACTATTTATCATGACAAAGTTGGTATTATGATTATTTCTGACCATCGGGATCATTTCTGGAGTTTTCTCACACCAGGGGTATTTTGGTAATTTTACCCCCGATGGTATTTTTGGTATTTTCACTCAAGGAATCTCTTGAAAATATTATTATCTTCATTCTAGAGCAGTGTTATTGTTAGTTTGAAGATAATATGGTGATCTTATATCTTATTCTCTCAACCGATGATATTATTGACTATAGCTGGATATGTGACGATTTAAGATGTCACATTCTATTTTTTCTTGAAGACCCTCTTATATATGTTATAAGAGAATATTTATCATCATTATTCAGAGATATTAATGGTGTCAAAGGTGTGGAAATATTCTTGACATATAAGAAGAAATATTGGGGAATTTCGGTGTTACACGTTGACATAATCTTGTCTAGTGTTATCTATTTATTTCTTCTTCAAAAATCTGAGTTGCTACACATATATATATATGTTGAAAAACGTGCATGGACAGTTGGGAATGATACATTATTCATTTTATGAGTTGGAGACAAGTGGACCAACCAAAAAGGAGCTAGTTGACAAAATTGCCAACTTGGAGTTTACTAAAAATAGCCAACGGCTATATTGTTTTTCTTGGGTTTTTTCAGCAGATTTTTTGAAGTCAAATGAAGACTTCACATGTCCTATTAAGGTGCTTGAAGTTGGGGATAATTTGGTGGTGTTATCCTTTCTTATTTTATTAAAAAAAATCAAAAAGAATTGTTGTTAAATTCTTTAGTAGCCAACGGCTACTTCACATAATTGGTGCTGAATTTTTGATTTGAAAAAAGTAAAAGCTCACATGGCTATTCTCAAGCAAGGAGTTGAGGTTATTTTGGTGCATTATCTTCTTCTTATTATCTACATTTTGCAAAGGATAAATGAGACCATCCAAGGTGGAAAAAAATCGGCCAACATCATTTTGCCAAGGTGGACCAATCATGTTGTTTTATTTTGCCAAGTGTACAAGGCCAACCAATGATGAGAAGACATTTGGAGTTGATGATGAAGATGATGACATATTGGCATTCTTATCTTCAAGGCTCATTTCACACTATAAATAGAGGCATTGGTGAAGAAGATGAAACACACTTGAAGCTCACAAGCATTTGTTGAAATTGTCTAGCTTTCATCTTCATCTTCTTGTTGTTGTTGTTTTGTTTATTGTAGCAAAGGTGTACTTGTTGTTGTTGTTTTGTTTATTGTAGCAAAGGTGTACTTGTTGTATTTTGGTGAGCTACAAGCATCGTGAGCTTCATTTGTAAGATTGATTAGCCATCTTTATAAGGCTACATCAATAGGTTGTAGAGGAGTTGCAACTAAGAGTTGCTTAGAAGGTGATTATCCAAGTCTTGAGTAGGGTTGGTGTATAACCCAAGGATCAAGCTTGGCTCTTGTTGTAAGGTGCTCATTTCATAGTGAAATCCAAGGAAAGGTGTTCCTTGGGACTGGAGTAGGTCACATTGACTGAACCAGGATAAATCCTCGGTGTTCTTCTCTTGTTTCTTTATTTCTGTTTTCTGCCCGTTTTTGACTGTAGTTTTCACCCAACTTCACACAATTTGAAAAAATAGCTAAACATTTTCAAAATTCTTGATTTTTGGTGGAGTTATACTTCAGACTGTTAGCTTTCATTTGCAACAAGAATCACTTGATTTGAGCAAGGGAAAGTTAGTCTTTCAGTCTTTGCAAGATAACTGCTCCAATCTGGCTGCAATCTGACCAGTTTTGAGAAAACTTAAATTCTGTATTTTTCAAGAATTGTTTAAGGTCAGGGCCTTTTGGAAACTTCATCTAAACATCCTAAGCAGTGTTTTGATATAAAGATCAACCTTTTTGGTTGAGTATTCAAAGAGAAACACAATTTGCAAAATCAGCAACATTCTGTCAAATTCTGTCCAGATTGACCATCTGAATCTTTTTATTTGTTTGAAGGGTCAAACGATCTTATTTTTGTCTGATTTTTGGATAGAACCTTGCTAACTCATTGAAGTTAAATTCTTCAAAGGTACATAATTTTTGGAGTTGTGTACGATTATTTGTGAATTTTTGAAAAACGGGTTCTGAATTTGAGGTGGTCTCAGATTCTGTTTTCAAAGAGGATTTTAACAAAGGGTTGTAGTGTAATTTCCGCTAACCACTATTCACCCCCCCTCTAGTGGTGTTTATTGCAGGTGCACGGTCCAACAGTATGTATGGTGATGATAACGCTTGGTACTCTTAGACAAGTACGGCGGGCTAACCGAGCCGGAACGATGAAACCGGGCGGGGCGCTACAATCTTGAGCCTATCTTGAATAATCTTGACAATGTCAAACGTTTGCTCCACCAATTTCGATCCAGTAATCGCCTTCTACCCAACTTCATCCCAATACAACAATGGTCAACATTTTCTCCCTATAAGGTTTCAAAGGGCGCCATATCAATCACAGTATGATGACTATTGTTGTACAAGAACTCTATCAACTTCACTATACTGTCCCAATTCCCTTTGAAGTCCAACGCACAAGCCCTTAGCATGTCTTCAAGAGTCTGAATAGTTCTTTCTGATTGTCCATCTGTTTGGGGATGAAACGCGGTGCTCAATCTTAAGTCGATCCCTATGACTCGTTGGTATGTTGTACAAAATCGAGATGTAAATCTGGGGCCTCTATCCGACACAATATTTACGGGTACTCCATGTAGACTAACGATGTTATCAACATATAGAGTCACCAACTTCTCCATCATTGCTTCGCTCGATACTGGTATGAAGTGTGCGGACTTCGTGAAACGATCTACGATTACCCAAATTACATCATTGTCGTTTCTTGTCTTTGGGAGCCCTGCAACAAAATCCATCGTAATGTGCTTCATTTCCATTCTGGAATCTCTAACATCTGTAAGTATCCTCCAGGACGTTGACGTTCGGCTTTCACTTGTTGATAAACCAAACACCAGGTGACATATTTATTTATCTCGCGCTTCATTCTGTACCACTAATAATTCTTCTTTAAGTCTTGGTACATCTTGATAGTCCCCTGATGTATAGATAGGCGTGTGTTATGCGCCTCCTATAGCAACACTTTCTTCAGGGTTTCATTATTCGGCACACACAGCCGCCCCTCACAAACTGCCATCATCGGATACTTGGAACCCTTCAACTGGATCGCTTTGAAGTCTATCTCGAATGCTACACAAATTTTCATCATTTTTCTGAGCCTCTTTCAATCGATCCATCAAAGTAAGCGTGATTATGAATGCTACCAAAACATTCGTCGTCGAATCCACAATACCAAGGTCGAAGGCTTCCATTTCTCTTTTGAGTGGACTCTTTCTCGAGTGGCTTGACTTTCGGCTCAAAGCATCCGCTGCTCTATTCTCTTTTCTCATATGATAGTTGATTGTGAAGTCGTATTCTTTGATGAGTTCCATCCATTATCTCTGTCTCATATTTAATTCTTTCTGCCTGAACAGGTCCTTGAGACTTTTATGGTCGGTGAAGACTTCATATTTCTCCCCATATAGGTAATGTCTCTATATCTTTATTGCAAATACCACTGCGGCAAGCTCCAAGTCGTGAGTGGGATAATTTTGCTCGTAGGGTTTTAATTGCCTCGATACATAGGCCTAACTCGTTCTCATTGCATTAAGACGCATCTTGCAATCAAAGGGGTTATGCCACGGTTTATATGCATATATTCACAATTCACAAATTATGATACATATACCTAGGCCGTTTTTCGAAGCATCACCGTATATAACAAACCCTTCAGTATCGAAGGGTCGTGCTAATACCGGTGCACTAGTCAGTCTCCTTTTCAGCTCGACGAAGCTTTTCTTACATTCAGTTGTCCGCTCGAACTTGGTCTTCTTTTGCGTCAAGCGGCTTAGTGGAATTGTGATCCTCGAGAATTCTTCCACGAATTTCATGTAATATCAGGCTAGGCCCAGAAAACTTCTCACCTCCGTGACGTTGGTCGGTCTTGACCATTCAGTGATTGCCTCGATCTTCTTGGGGTCTACTGCAATGCCATCCTCCGAAATCGCATGGCCCAAGAAGGTCACACTTGTGAGCCAAAACTCGCACTTGCTGAACTTGGCGTACAACTTATTCTTCCTCAGAATTTCTAACATCTCTCGTAGATGTTCAGCATGCGTCACTTCATCGGACGAGTGTACCAAGATATCATCGGTGAACACCACTACGAAGCGGTCCAACTGATTGTTGAATAAAGTGTTCACCAAATCTATGAATGCGGCAGGTGCATTCGTCAATCCAAAAGGCATCACGAAAAACTCGTAGTGCTCATATCTCATGCAAAACGTTGTCTTCGCAATGTCATTTGCCTTGATCCTCAGTTGGTGATATCCTGACCAAAGATCAATCTTTGTAAACACCTTAGCACCCTACACACAATTATGTTACACCAATGTTGATAGTTAAGGCATGAACAACTTTGCTAATCGAAGAGTATTACTTTTAGCTGGTCGAATAAGTCGTCAATTCTCGTTAGCGGATATTTATTCTTTATCGTGATTTGGTTGAGTTCAGGATAGTCTATGCAAAGTCTCATGCTACCGTCTTTCTTTTTGACAAATAAGACCGGTGCTCCCTAAGGTGAAACACTGGTCTTATAAACTTTCTGTCCAGTAGCTCATGTAGTTTTTCCTTAAGCTCCCTTAGCTCTGCTGGTGCCATCCTGTATGGCGCTTTCGAAATCGATTCAGCTATAGGTATCAGATTGGTCTCAAATTCTACTTCCCTGTTCGATGGCAATCCGGGCAGTTCATCAGGGAAGACATCTTTATATTCCTTTACCACTGGAACATCGTCAATGGATGGCGTCTCTAACTCGACGTTTAGGGCGTACACTAAGAATCCTTCACCCCCTTTTCTTAGTGCTTTGTGAGCTTGAGTGGCAGTCAGGTAGATATTTCGGAGCAGCTTCTGCAATTTAGTGTTCCCCTGAAAAGTGTACTCTGCTTGCATAGGATCTTTGAACACTACCTGTTTCTTCCGACAGTCGACGTGATCATGATAGCGAGCTAACCAATCCGTCCCCAAGATGACATCAAAATCACTCATCTTGATTGGTATCAGAGAAGCATCGAACTCGTGGTTCTCGAACTCTAGTTTGCAGTGCCTGAATAGATAGTGAGAGACAATCACCTGGTCTCCAGCTGCTAGCACACGATAAGGAGTGTCTAGCTGTTCGGGGCAGCTGTCAAGGTTCTTAACAAACCTCTTAGCTATAAATGAGTGACTTGCACCACTATCTAATAACGCGTTCGCTGGGACCTTGTTGATCAGTATTGCACCTAAGGGTGTAGGGGTTCAAGTACCCGTTATGCGAATACAAATATTATCAATTCAAAATACAACATAAAAATACATGTGACCTCTTCATTGGAGCATTGGACATCAGTGTGCGTCATGGCATGCACTCGCGCATTTGGCTAGGGTCGGCCTCTCTGATGTTGCTGCTGTTGTGGCGCGGGTGCGACTTCCTTACCATAATTGAAACAGGCACCGGCCTTCCTCCAACATTTGCCTGCATGGGGACGCCCGTAAATCGGGCAGAGCAAAGTGATCGCCGGATGTGCACTCCGTAACTGCGGCTGCGGTTGCTGTGGCACCGGCGGGCGCTGCTGTAGGGGCCTCAGCTATAGTATCGTCCCTCTGTGCGACATCTTGACTAATCGACCGGATCTACCACCAGCCTTAGTGTGGGCCGCTTGCCCCTGAACTCCTCTCCGTGCCTCTTAATGTCGCTCTCCACATGATAGCATGCGTTGAGCAATTCTGCAAAATCTTGAGCGTTGGCGTTCACCACACCAGAACATATGCGGCTATTTAAACCCCTCTCGAACTTAACCATGCGCGGCTGCATTTCTCCCATGATAGCTGGCACAAACCTGCCCAAGGCATTGAACTGGTTCACGTACTCAGCAGCAGACGTCCCTGGTCCCTGACTTAGGGACTCAAACACGGTCATCTTCTACAACATGACTGCCGGTGGAATATAGAACCTGTAGAACTCCTCACGGAACCCCGTCCATGTAACTAGATGTGGCAGATCCATAGACACCATGGTCCACCACTTATCTGCCTCTCCGATCAAGAAGAGGCGGATCACCTGAGTCTGCATCCCCTCAGGTACCTACAACAGTGCGAAGTTATTCTCAACCTCGCGCAACCATTTCTCAGCACCGTCAGGTCCAATATCTCCGTCGAACGTGGGGATATGGACCCGCTTCATCTCGCTGTAGTAGTAGAGAGTCCCCTATTGTTGTGACTGGAGAACTGCCCTACTAACTGCATCACCAATCCGAACCAGAGCATCTACTAGCGCCTGTGGCAGAGCGCCCTGGTTGCTACTCTCACCATTGCCGTTGTTATTGTCTCTTCTCGGTGGCAGAATTATAATTTATAAAAACAAGATTAAGAATATGGTTTGGGTGTGAGGATATAGGCAAAACCGGAAGTAATTTAAGTATAATAGTAGACAAGACTTCTTAGTTTATCCTAACGCTCGTCCCCCACTCGATCATCACTTAAGTCTAAGATCATAGCCTAAGGGCAAAATTGTACTTTTATTTAAAATTCATGGCCTGATTTATGTTTCCACCGTGGATCTAGAGCCATCCTCTGATACCGCATGTAGCAATCTGTCCCGAGTCCTAGTACTCGAAATGATTCACCCGCCGTATTTTGCTAAGAAGAATACAAGGCGTCGATACATTCAATTACACACCATCACAATGACGCAAATCGGCATAAGCAGAAGTCATAGAAATTAAATCCTCGAAATAAATATCATTAATGAAAAGTCAATGTCTCGAAAATCTAGGTGTTTCAAATCAAAATGAAAAACAGACTACTAAATCTGAATAAAATAAAGTCCACTAAAAATCCTCAAAAGAAATTCTCAAGCCAAACGCATCAATATTCCCACTCTTGGTCATCCTCAACGTACACTAACTCAAAATCCTAGGGATCTGCAAAAATATTTAATATCATAATATGAGCGACATACATCGCCTATCAAATAATCTGACTATATTTACCATGGCATCATACGGAGAAGTGTAAATAAAATAAATAAATATCGTGATATAGAATAACATGCTTCACTTTACAAATAAAGTTTACCGTTTTACCCGTCTCACCAACCAAGCAACTAAAGCATACGCAATTAGTCATCACACAAGTGTTAGTACAATCAAAAATCCATGATGCAACTTTTGAAACAATGAATGCAACGATTCAATTTCATTTCTGATTTCATTTTCCATTTCCAATTTCCATTTATAATATCCATATCCGATATCTATTTCTAATATCTGTATCAGATATCTAATATTCTCACCGATGCAATGCAATGGTCATGGCTCTTACCTTACAAGTGACTTATATTGCAAGATTTATGAACTTCGTTCCCCAATGGTCATGTGTGTCTAGGCGACCTATCTCCTCGTAGTCGTACGTGTCTGGACGGTCCAATTGGCAGTCATATGTGTGCGAGCGGCCTATCTCTTCTCATAGCCATATGTGCTCAGACGACCCATTTGTTCGGAACCAATCTAACTCCGTAATATGTTTCCCTTATAAGGGTGACTTTCAAAATATGCACTTTCAAAAACATTTTCGATTATCGATACGATTTCCGTTTCAATTACGATTTAACCATTTCGATACTTTATCTCCCACGTGTAAGTATACTCACGTATATGTTCACGTCCATACACGTGTATATACGTATATATACTTGCGCATATCACTCTCGACCCAATTTTCCCCCTACCCTCTACCCAAATCACCTCACCCCTAACCCTATAACCTCACGGCCCCCGTACTGTCCCTTAGCCCACTACCCCCTCCCCACTCAGCCCCCTTGGCCCAGTCCCAATTCCCCCACAAAACCCTAATTTCTCTCCTCCGCATACTAATCACTTAGCCTAAACTCTAATGTTGCACCACTAACTTTTTCTCGCATCTAACTCCATAGACACCTAGTATTTGTTCACGCTTAACATACTACCGCAAAAATCACAGCCAACAGACACTCCACGTGCCCTCACGCGTGGCTGCAAGGTCAGCTATGCGCCGCCTTTGGCCAGTGCATGAGCCACACGCGCCGCCGCTAATCTGGACCTCCGACCACCAGAAATTTCCTCTCCTCATTTCCTACCACATTCTGTCCTCAAATCACCAAAGTTCCTGTTTTTCAAAATTTACTTCCCCCAATTTCGACAACAAAACACTAATTCCGATTAATCCGCTGAATGTAAGATTCAATTCACGATTATCTATCATCATTGAGTTCATAACATACCCGAAACAGTCAGCCCCCATGTCTCGCCCGAACACACAATTTTGCATAAAGCGATTTCTAATTCACACGTATATCAGCTAATAATTTATCATGCAAATACATCTACGATTCATGCATCGAATACATACATATAACATGCACCATGGACGCTGCCCTAGGGCAGTGGCACACCCCATACCCGACGGCCCAACATGGAGAACAACTAAGATTATTCCATCTTTATACATATACACATATATCTGATACATAATTACAACGACATAAAATCATCAAACTATACAATCACAACTACATCAGGCATGATCTGGTTTTATTACGAAAATGACATCATAAGTTGGCAAAATCATAGCAAATATAGTAAGGGTACTTGTCTTTAGCCTCGATTGTATGATACCATAAGAAAATCGGGGTTGAAACAGACGTAATTTGGCTTCCTCCTCCTCTACCTAGCTGGCGGCCGAATGGTTCTTGGGGAGAAAGGGCTGCCGAAATTTTTATGTAGGTGTAGAGTTAATTTGTGTCATATGTGGTGTATAAATAGATGTAGGAAGATTAAGTTTAAGAGGTATATTAGGATTTAAACACTAGGTAACCTTTATCCTATTTTCCTTTTCCTATTCTAATTTGGACATGTAATTTAGGCTTTATCTTTTTTCAGCAGTGTGTATGTATATTATATGTATAATACATGTATGTATATATTGCATGAAAGCGCGGCATAACACTTCTGGCAACTGAAAAGTCTAAAACTTGTTAAACGGGCTTTTTCTTTCTTTCAGATTTCAAATGTTCGGCCTGTGATTACTACGGCCGATAGCCTGGACCCTTTTTCTTTCTTTCTTTTTTTTAACTCTATCAAGGTTAGTGAAACCCTAATAGAAACTTAGAAAGGCCATCCCGTTCGTGGATGATCAAATAGAATAATATGTCTAGTAAATATATTTATATTTTGTTACTTAACAACTCTATAATGGATCTGATTTAAACTATAACAAAATTCGAACACTACATTATGTATTCTACATTGTTGTTGTTTATGTGATTTCCTAATACTAATGATTGCTGAGAAAATAAAAAACTTCAAATAAAGTATAGTACCTAATTATCGTAAATACTTTATGTATATACATATATAGACGTATTGAGGACATCGACAAATTCACAATCGATTTCCTTCCCTACTATCACTGAACAATATAAGCTATGTTGCTGTCTATGAGACTTATGAAGGCCTTTCTTTTTTCCTTTTATTTTGAAGGGAGTACAAGGTTTGCATTTCAAAATTGAGGAAATCTCACTTAATAGCCTAACGTTTGGCACATTAATAAGTTAACAGTTAAACGTTGATGAAACCCACTTAACAGCCAATCTTTTTGGATAATGGCTCACTTACAGCTTGTCATCGGAAGATGACCTATTGGTGCCTGTAAAGGTAAAAAAAACATTTTTTAAGAAATTTTTGGCTGAAAGGTGAATGACGTGGATTCCCTCCTCCCCCAACAAACATTTCCCTCGAAATCTTGCCAACCCTTATAATTGACGGTGCTTCCTTTTCCCCAACATCACTTTCCCTCCAATTCTTTTCCTTCAGGCTTCTCTAAATTCATCCTCAGACTTCACCCTCTTCACAACCCGTATAATCTCTCTTCCTTTTCCTCAACATCCATTCCCCTCCAAATTGGTTCCCTCATTCTTCAATCAAGCAGGAGACATCAAGAGACTTCACCCTATTCACAGTTGATGGCTTCACAAAATTCAAGGTCTGTAAATCGCAGGAGACTTCTTCAACGAAGGTGTAGATGTGGATTAGTAGCTACAGAAGAAACTTCATGGACAGAAGTAATCCGGGACGAAGGTTTCTCACATGTCCAAATTGGCGAGTAAGTAGATGGATTATGACAGTATATATTTTTCCTCAAGTTTGAACCAGAACAGAAACATATTAATTTTGTACGTTTTTATTTCAGTTCGATGATGGGGGATGTGGATTTTTTGAATGGATAGATAGACCAATTTGTGCGCGAGCTTGTGATATAATACATGAGCTGCTGCGGAAGTGTAGCCGGTATGAGAAGCAAATGCAGCAATGTAAAGGGAATGAGAAGAAGATTAGGAAGCTGGTTTGGAAAGGAAAGATTTTAACTTGGTTGTTGATTTGTTCGTGGATTTTTTTCCTTCATTGTATGGGGAAAGAAGTAGTGGTGATGCATGTAATGCAATTTGTTGGTTGTGTTGGATATTAGGTGTGTTTTGGACAGGGTGTTCTTGATGAACGTAGTTTGGATTCCTGCAAGTGTACGGTTATGGTTTTAATTAGTAGGTTTGTGTAGTAGTTTTTGGTGCTAGTGGGTTTGTGTAACAGTTTTTGGTGATGCTCAAATGTAGTGGTGAATGGAATATGTATTATGGTGTATTAGTGTGAAACTTGTTTTTTTGCTGCCATTGTTTGTCATGCAGTACATTTTTTGTCATGAATTGTCAATGAAAAACAATATAATTCATGAATTTTGCTCATGAAGCGCAATGATGTACAACATGGAAAACAAAGAAAGACACCCATAAACAAAGAAAGAGATATGGATGGGAAATAATCCTCAGCAAGCATAATAAACATCAACAATACATCCTCTGAAAACCATAGATATCAAGTTTTGCTCCTCCAATCTAGGCTGTCAAAAACTTAGAGAAAGATGCTTAAATATACAAAAGCCACCAACACAAATTTGCATACATCTTGCCCAAGGCAAAAAAAAAAAAATCCTATCAATTAAGTGCAAGACCTATTCTAAATCATGAGAATCATCTTCAACATTCTTTCTTCTACTGCTTTCTGTCACATATGTGCGTCTCATGTAAATGGTTCCATTTCGCAGAATGAAATTAGGAACAAGCTTGTTAGTCCCCGTTTGTGTCCTGTAATATGGCCACTTTTTTGGAAGTTCATCTGGACTGTTTATGTATCTATTCAGCATGTTGTCTTTGACCACTTTTGGAGATGGGGCACTGGACACATCACGCATTTGGGGCAGGGCATCAGCAGCATGCACATTCGAGTTAGATGCAGGACATGGTGGTGTAGTACTGTAGCGCCCCGTCCCGAACCCTAGGGTCAGAACCGGTACGCCCGCCGTATTCCGCTAAGGGATATATAAGGCGTCTGTACGAATACTTACACATATCAAAACGACACAGTATTCGATCGCGGAAGCAAATTAAATCCACTCAAAACTCTAAATCGAAAGTAAAATCCCAAAATCATATATAGTCAAAATCAAGTCACAATCCCTTATATGACATCGTAAAGTAACAATTAAGAAATCCCTAAGCTATGTCCTCAAATGGAATAACAAATAAAACAAAACTTCCTCAATTCTTGATCCTCAATCTCCCAATAGTCTCTACGAGTCCCACTGAGCCCACTCTGAATCTTCTCCAACCGATATATAATCATACCCTGAATCGTCTGCAAGAAAACAAAACGAACGGTGTGAGCGACAAAAACGTCACTCAGTAGGTACCCTGCCTGCATCGGCCCTGTGAGATCATACATGCTAGGACAGTAGTGAAATACATATATGTACTGTAATACGAAAATAGACTGTCCACGTTTTCACAAATACGTATAACGGTCGGAATTTCTTAAAACAACGTATAACGGTCATATCTGTTTAAAACAACGTGTAACGGTCATAACTTCTTAAGACAATCAAGCATATAATCATGCAGAATGAGCGTGAAATGCAATGTCACATACGTGATGCATGATAAACCTACCTTCTCAGAACATTCATCTAATCGTGCAATGCATGACCCCGGGTCCTAACAGAACGGAACGGAACGGATCAGATATGCGACTTACGTCTCGCATATCCTAACAGAACAGAACGGAACGGAACTGAACGGAACAGATATGCGACTTAGGTCTCGCATATCTTAACAAAACAGAACAGAACATATCATATATGCAATGTCGTGATGCATGAATGCACAGAATTCACGTACGGAATCTTTCATTTACTTTCCCTTTTCTTTTTTCTTTTCTTTTCACTCACAGGTTCCGTTCTCTTACCCTTTTTCATTTTTCTATTTTTCTACCTTTTTTCCTTTTTCTATTTTTTTTCCTTTTTCCCTACGGGACTTCCCCCTTGCAATTCCCCCAACTTCTATTCCTTCTGTTACCACATTTTCACCCAACCGCCGTAATCACCCTCAGCCCCCACTTTCTCCAATTTGCTCCCCCTGCTCACCACTTCCCTCCCAACCAGACCGCACCCCCTCCTGGTCAACCCCCTCCTAACCCGCCCCCTCCCAGTCCGCCCCCTCAACCCCCCAGCCGCCCCACCTCCTCTCCAGCCGCCCCCAAAACCCCAACTCTCTCAGCCGATCCCCAACCCTTATTCCTCCATCCGGCAGCACGTGGTCATAGCCCACCACCACCGGCCACGCGCCACCGGTATAAACACTTCTTCCTGCAACCTCCGTCCGACAGCACGTGGTCCTAGCCCACCACCACCAGCCACGCGCCGCCGGCACAAACGCTTCTTCCTATGATTCCGGTATTCACACGCACATCAAAAATCAAATCTTTTTCGAGTTTTCATACGAAAATAGCATCATACATATATATACATATACGATCATATATACGGACATACAATTCATCACATATACATATAATCTAATAATCAAGCATCTATACAATCACAAATACTAATGCACGATCTCGTTTTCATGGAGAAATTAAAGACTTTTGTTTGTTTCAATCAACGGATGTTAAGGGGGCACCTACCTGGTATTTGATACGCGTTGAAGAGCGTGATCGAGTGGTGTTTCCTCCTCCTTAAAAGCGGCGGCTCAGTTTAGGAGCAAGAAAGCGTGCTGCTTTCTTCTCTTATCTACGCGGCGCACGTCTAGTGAGGAGAGGGAGAAACCTAAGCGTGGTTTAAATAGAAATTTGATTAGGGTTTAGGGAAAATTTGATAATCAAATTAGGTTTAATAATTAATTAGGCCCAATTGACCTTTTTACCCTTATAAAGAAATTGGGATATAACATTCTCCCCCCTTACAAAAAGTTTCGTCCTCGAAACTTGTGTGTTACATAATCAATAACTTAGTATAGTCCTATCTAATTCATTCACCTAGATCATGACCGAATTTAGTATCCCTTGAGTATTTCAATATGTTACCCATTTCACTTTCTCGATAAATGACTAAGTCCTCAAATCATTCAGTGTGTATATACATAAGGTAATCTTTAAATCCCTTGTCATTCGTCTGGTAAATCGTAACATATTCTTTCTATAATTCTCGAATCAACCTAAGTGTATCATCATTATACTGGTTTCATAACTTAATCGTCGGTCTATATCGTACTTATATTTGCTATCATGAGCAACCCTCTAAAATCAGTTCTTAGGTGTAGTACAATCTGTAACTTAACGCCTTGTTCGCAAGACTCATCCCTGAAGCTGTATGTATTTTTCGGAATGCGTTATACTCTAGTACGATTTAACTTAGGCATCACTAGCATCTCACAAGATGATCTAGTCCTTATAGAGTTCAATCCTTACTTGATTCCCTGTAATCAGTGCTTACAACTTCCACTTATACCACTTGATGTGTATCATTTAACTTATTGCAATCTACAATACCGGATTCTTAAACTTATCATATATGATCCATTCCCTAGATAATTAACCATACTAACATCCTTCGTGTATGCCAATATGGTAACTGTTACCCTTCTTTATTACAAACAAGTCTTCAAAATCAGTTCTTATATACTTACGAACTAGCTCTACGATCATGCTCTTAATTTCTCAGAGATATCGTCAGCATCCTAATATACGAAATATGTGTCTGGACATATCTTTCTTCAAATTAAAAGAAAAGTAGCTTACGTAGCTATAATTTTAAATATAGCTTTAACTATTTAAAATACTGAACCTTCTAATTTTTTTGTAAACATAAGACTCAAGGTATCATAGATTTATTTTCACAACGCGATATCTCAAATGGCCAGTTTCAAAACAATGATATAACTTGTTCGCAAGGCATTTTGGTAAAATTATGCCAAACAGTTGAAAATTTATAATGTAAGGTTTTATGAAACGATTTGAATATGATACCTTCCGTTTTCAAAAGCAGGTATATATATTTTGAAAGCTACTTTTTTTTCACCAAAGTTAAGTAAGTTCATCGCAAGAGGATAAGTAACTTCGAAAACATTTTAACGGTTAAACTGATTGCGATAGCGATAGTCGTCAAATTAAAATTAATTTTGACTAAAAAAATGTAACTAAAGCGCAAATTTGAAACATTTTGTATGAAATATATATAACCACATTGTTTTTTGCAAGAACATCAATATTTTAAAAGTTTTTTTTTTCCTTTTTCAAGATCGTCAAAAGGATTGGATTTTTTTTATTATGCTGATTTACAAGTACGGAAGAAAAAAAAATAGCCTCGTAAAGTTTAGTAGACTATATAAGGAAATGAGACTCAATAAGGTATTTTCAAAAATAAATTGTCTTTTGAAGTCCCTGTAAAATATAGGTATAACTCGGTGTACGTGCTTATATAAAATATCTATCTGCTAGAAAAATAATAGTCCAATATTTCGTATAATTTCTATAATCCATCCTTATTTTCAAAAAAAAATATCAATCCGTCTATGTATCGTTTCTTATAAGTCTAACCTTCGCCTACTGATAAGATCTCTATCTTAGATTGTCCAGTCCTAGCATGGCACACTAAATATTTATCGACTTAAGGTGTTCTAATTCACCATGCTTCCGCGCGCCATACTGATCCACTATATTTCTTTACTTGGTTATTTGAACCCCTAATTATCATAGTTAAATCTCACGTGAACAAGTAACAACTGCTGGTTCATGCTTACTCTAGTTCAATTCAAGCCTACTAGATTCAACCCAATGTTCCGATGTCAACACTTAACCCACAATTTTGTAATGATATGGTACTCCAAGGCACATACTATAGTCGATTCTCGTATGTCGCTATTGTTCAATACCTCTAATAAGACTAATATCGTCGACCTATTTTGATTACCCTATATTCAACATCTTAACCCTAGACTATAAATTCCTTCGTACAATATCCTTAACTAAACTTACCGATTATAACGCTAATCGTTATTTAGTTTCTATCATTCTACTATAAATCATCTCTTAGTATTTATCATACTATTATAATTCATTTCTTAGCAGTTATGGGCCCAACTTAGACCTACATCTGCTCTCATGTTACCGTCAAGTAGGGATATGGACCCGCTTTACTTTACCCTAATGGTACCGAGTACTAAGTTGCAGTTATGGTAAGGCAGCCCGATTTACTACCTGACCCATTAATATCTCAACTAATGTTTGTAGTATGGTATTCTGGTTAACATTGTAATTCATTCAAATCAATTATATAGTATTCAACTAGGGTTACTAAGATCATAGCTTAGAGAGTTATTGTCAACCTTAGATAAAGGAGAATTGTATGGGATATCCTAGGTATACGTGTTTCAAAACCGATCTACTTCTTAAGTTTAGGATCATAACTTATTTCTAGGATCGTTCTTAGCATCATCATTTCTTAAATCTAAGATCACGTCTTATTTCCAAATCACAATTAGTACATAATCAATACTTATTACTAACTCAATACTTATGTCGAAAGTCAACTCTTAATCGAGATCGTTACTTATGTCTAAGATCGTGACTTTCTTCAGGATCATCGCTTATAACTGAGATCAGTACCTATGTTCATGATCGTCGCTCATGTTCAAATCATCACTTAAGTCTAAGATTGTGACTTAGAGGCAAAATCGTAACTTATTTTCTAACATCATGGCCTAATTCTACATTTCTGCTGGGAATCTAGAGCCATGCTCTGAAGATTGTACTGTCGACACGTAATACCTCTTGAACTCATTCTAAAATTAGATCCAAGTGATCGGCTGTGTCAGTTGTACTGCGCCACCACTCCTCCGCATCCACTTATAGAAGAATCTCTAGTCCGAGTGCGGTGGTGGTGGAGTCTGTGGCTGCTGATGTTGTTGCGCCACGGCTTAGGCCATGACCAGTAGTGCGTCGGTCAGGGCCTGGGGAAGCACGATCTACAGTGGAACCCCATTCTCAGAATGGTTCTCATAGTCGTTCCTACCGTTCTCTTCTCGACGGCATATTTGCTACGACAAGGAAATTTTCATTTTTTTGTCAAGGGCATTTCAGGAATATGCAAAACTTAAGAAAAAAAACAGGAGAGAATCAAATACGGAAAAAGTAACACGGAGATAAAAACCAACCATGCCTCCACCCAATCATCACTTAGTCTAAATCAAACTTATTCTAAAGTCAAGCTTAGTCTCAAATCATAGCTTACGTCTAGAATCAAACTTAGTCTCAGATCACAACTTATGTCTATAATCAAACATAGTCTAATATCAAACTTACATCTACGATCAACACTTAATTCTATAGTCATCTCTTACGTCTAAGATCATTTCTTAATTCCTATGTTTTCCGCAGTAGATCTAGAGCCTCGGCTCTGATACCACCTGTAGCGCCCCGTCCCGAACCCTAGGGTCAGAACCGGTACGCCCGCCGTATTCCGCTAAGGGATATATAAGGCGTCTGTACGAATACTTACACATATCAAAACGACACAGTATTCGATCGCGGAAGCAAATTAAATCCACTCAAAACTCTAAATCGAAAGTAAAATCCCAAAATCATATATAGTCAAAATCAAGTCACAATCCCTTATATGACATCGTAAAGTAACAATTAAGAAATCCCTAAGCTATGTCCTCAAATGGAATAATAAATAAAACAAAACTTCCTCAATTCTTGATCCTCAATCTCCCAATAGTCTCTACGAGTCCCACTGAGCCCACTCTGAATCTTCTCCAACCGATATATAATCATACCCTGAATCGTCTGCAAGAAAACAAAACGAACGGTATGAGCGACAAAAACGTCACTCAGTAGGTACCCTGCCTGCATCGGCCCTGTGAGATCATACATGCTAGGACAGTAGTGAAATACATATATGTACTGTAATACGAAAATAGACTGTCCACGTTTTCACAAATACGTATAACGGTCGGAATTTCTTAAAACAACGTATAACGGTCATATCTGTTTAAAACAACGTGTAACGGTCATAACTTCTTAAGACAATCAAGCATATAATCATGCAGAATGAGCGTGAAATGCAATGTCACATACGTGAAGCATGATAAACCTACCTTCTCAGAACATTCATCTAATCGTGCAATGCATGACCCCGGGTCCTAACAGAACGGAACGGAACGGATCAGATATGCGACTTACGTCTCGCATATCCTAACAGAACAGAACGGAACGGAACTGAACGGAACAGATATGCGACTTAGGTCTCGCATATCTTAACAAAACAGAACAGAACATATCATATATGCAATGTCGTGATGCATGAATGCACAGAATTCACGTACGGAATCTTTCATTTACTTTCCCTTTTCTTTTTTCTTTTCTTTTCACTCACAGGTTCCGTTCTCTTACCCTTTTTCATTTTTCTATTTTTCTACCTTTTTTCCTTTTTCTATTTTTTTTCCTTTTTCCCTACGGGACTTCCCCCTTGCAATTCCCCCAACTTCTATTCCTTCTGTTACCACATTTTCACCCAACCGCCGTAATCACCCTCAGCCCCCACTTTCTCCAATTTGCTCCCCCCTGCTCACCACTTCCCTCCCAACCAGTCCGCACCCCCTCCTGGTCAACCCCCTCCTAACCCGCCCCCTCCCAGTCCGCCCCATCAACCCCCCAGCCGCCCCACCTCCTCTCCAGTCGCCCCCAAAACCCCAACTCTCTCAGCCGATCCCCAACCCTTATTCCTCCATCCGGCAGCACGTGGTCATAGCCCACCACCACCGGCCACGCGCCACCGGTACAAACACTTCTTCCTGCAACCTCCGTCCGACAGCACGTGGTCCTAGCCCACCACCACCAGCCACGCGCCGCCGGCACAAACGCTTCTTCCTATGATTCCGGTATTCACACGCACATCAAAAATCAAATCTTTTTCGAGTTTTCATACGAAAATAGCATCATACATATATATACATATACGATCATATATACGGACATACAATTCATCACATATACATATAATCTAATAATCAAGCATCTATACAATCACAAATACTAATGCACGATCTCGTTTTCATGGAGAAATTAAAGACTTTTGTTTGTTTCAATCAACGGATGTTAATGGGGCACCTACCTGGTATTTGATACGCGTTGAAGAGCGTGATCGAGTGGTGGTTCCTCCTCCTTAAAAGCGGGGGCTCAGTTTAGGAGCAAGAAAGCGTGCTGCTTTCTTCTCTTATCTACGCGGCGCACGTCTAGTGAGGAGAGGGAGAAACCTAAGCATGGTTTAAATAGAAATTTGATTAGGGTTTAGGGAAAATTTGATAATCAAATTAGGTTTAATAATTAATTAGGCCCAATTGACCTTTTTACCCTTATAAAGAAATTGGGATATAACAAGTACACACAGTGGTCTCCTCAATCGCCGGATCATCTATCTCAATCACTTTGTCAATTGGTTTTCTCCACGGATACTGTTTGATGAACAAAACAATTAGGTATTTTTGGAGGTCTTACATAAACACAATCAATTATAGTCTCATACCTAGTATGATACCCTAGTCATTCTCTTTTTATGTGGCCTTAAACCAGCAGTTTTTTCCCTTCTCTGTGACCTTAAACCATCAGTTTTACTCAAAGTCTGTGAATCAAACACAATCAACATATGTCTCATATGAACCAAAAATAAACACTTACAAAAAGTTACTTTACCTCAGAAACAACAGAGTGTGCATCATTGTGTTCACCAACTGTCGACATGTTTTCTTCATCATTAAACTATGCAATATAATTAAAAATGAATTAAAAACACATCATCAGGATTACGCAAATGCATAGCAAATACCTAGTATTACCTGAGACATCACTTGTTCTGCAGCATCATTAACTACTGGATCATTCAGAGCAACATTCCCATCAACAGGACTACGTTTCCTCCGGACAGACTGTAACAGTTAAAATTATTAATATGTTAGGTGGCTAATATAATGGACATTATTAATATGTTATCTCACCATCTTCTTTGTCTTGTACAGTTCTGTTATTGAAGGAGGTTTGTTTCTGACCTCATCTAGTTGTGATAGTTCACTTCTAACAACGGGAGGGGTGCACTTGACGCTGCAATAAACTCATCATCAACTCCGGTCCGTCCCTCTTCTAGTAGGCTTGACTATATATCGACACGGATTGGACAAGTTTTTTTGTTGTGTCCTTTTTGATTGCATAATCTGCATAGCTGTAGCTGTCCAACTCTCCTTAATTTCTGCACTATTGATGTTGTAGTCATGTGTTCCTTTATCATTTCTTTCTCACCGACTGAAGGCTTTCTTAGCCTCTTGGGTCTACCTGCTTTTTTTTGAACAAGGGGTGGGTTAACTGACTCAGCTTCTGTTTCCCTTAGCTGCTTTAGTCCTACACAAGACTGTATTGGTACTTCATACACTTTCTAATACGTCCGCACATAATAACACTCATCAACGTAGTTTACAGGATCATCGCGATCAAAGGCAAGTGCTGCACATGCATGGAAACAGGGAATGTCGGCCAATTCCCATTTCTTACAAGTGCATGTGTGTTCTCTCAAGTCCACACAAAATTCCTTCCATCGAACATCTGACATTGAAACTTCTTAGTGTCTGCCTTGTATGGGATACAATCTCCAGAATCCTCTATATTCTTACTCAACCTAGACATAATCCTGGGCATATAGTTTTCCCAGCCCATTTCTTTTCATCTCTTTCTCTGTTTTCTTGAAATCGAATCATATTATAGTTTCTAATTCATTCAAATATTGATAAAATCAACAATTCCCTAACTGGAAGGATTAATGAGCCATAACTCTCGCACACGTTGTTTAATACCATATCACACTTTGGCATGGAGCTGAAGTGAGACCGACTCCACTAATGTGCTGGTTTGTCCTCCAACCATTTTGCAGCTTCAGGATTCAATTTCTCTATCTTGTTCATTGCTTTTCTAAAATCAATGACAGTAGTTGTCGTGGCTGCCTCGTAGAAGGCTTTTTTAAGCTGTACAGTACTGTACCTTGCCAAGGCCCACTTCTCATGAAGATGTCTTACACAAAATATGTGGTGTGCATAAGGAAGAATTTCCTCGCAAGCCTGAATGAAACCTTTCTGCTTGTCAGATATCAATGTTCATTCATAATCATGCACAATTTCTAAATCTTTTCGTACGTTCCACAGAAACAACCCCATGAATCCTCTGACTCAACCTCTACGGCTGCATACGCTATGGGGAAGAGGTTATTGTTTAGGTTGATGCCAACAGCTGTTAGTCACATCCCCGAACTTTGATTTTATATGGCAGCCGTCAATTCCAAATATCTTCCTATTTCCATTCAACATACATTTCTTCATCGCTGTAAAACAACAATCCATCCTCTGAAATCTTGGTTTATCTATCACCAATGATGTATTTGCTTCCCTCAATATGAAGTCTTCCTCATGAATTTGGACATCATCATTTGACGGGTTTTTCGTCATCACCATCATGCTTGCAGTTTGATCACTTCTCTTGATCTCTGCAACGTAATCCCATATCAACTTGTATTCATCTTCCTGCATTTCCCGAAGCAATTGCAACGCCTTTTGCTTAGCTCTAAATGCTTGGTTTCTACTTATCTGACACCTCGTTTCCATTATTACCTTCTGCCTGAATGTTTTCAAGTTTAAGTTTTTATCAGCTGCAAAATCATTAAGATATTTCTTCGCAACCCAACTTGATCTGACACTTGTGTTTCGACGGTTGAAGGCACACATGTGTTTTGCATTCACTGCCCGAACCAGATACTTCCCAGAACTCCTATCCAAACTGACATACACACTCCATTCACAACCATCATTTTTACAAGCCACATGGCATCGAAAGTTATCCCTTCTCTGCATTGTAATTGGCCTTCCAACATTCATTGAATACACCCTGACAGCTTCTTGAAATGTTTCAATATCATTAAACACCAACCCACAAGTAAAGTCTGGATGCTCCATGTCTCTATGTGGATTAAATTTCTTATACTGCTTATCTTTGGGCTCTTCATCCTCACTGTTAGCAACATCAGGGGGCCCTTCATCGGATACATACCCTTGTGAAACCTGAGCAACATCAGGGGCCCTTTACCCACATCGTCACCAAAATCTACATTTTCCTCATCATCGGAATCATTGTAAGTAGCATCTGAATATATAACTCCATCTCCATTGTACTCTGAATCAGAAGAGCAAACATCTTCATTCGCACTCATTTCTTATACATCATGACCCATTTGTTCAACCCGATCACCTGGTTGATTAGCATTGAGTACAACTATTTGTTCTACATACACATCCAATACCTTTATTCCATGACCCAAACCCAATGTCGTAGCATACAGTTCCCTGTCATTTTGAATACGAACAAACTTCTCTTCCCTCTTCAAGTAGTACCATTTGTATCCTATTATTCCATTTTCGCTACACGTTTCCTCCAAGTATACCAATGAAATCTCGTCAACTTCAACATCATCATAAATTTATGTTCTACCATCCTGATACTGTGCCTTACGCAAATTAAGTAACAAACCCCCATAATGTATAATTAAAGTGAACTTCCCACTACCTGTACCTGCATGTTAAACAATTGAAACAGAGGATGTTCACCATCAAAGGTATTATGACCCTTGATAATCTGCCTATATCAAAACAACAAACATATGCACCCTATTTATACAAATCTATTGGCTAAATGTATACCATAATACAAGAAGTATCACACTAATCCACAAAATGGACCATTTGATCACAAAAACACACCGATTACACAAATCATTCACAATACCTTCGGACATAACTCCAAAAAGGTAAACTTTAACACTAAAATGAAACATCACTTACCATATACATGATGCTTATTCTTCGGTTGGTTTGGAAGCCTCAGACTCATTCTTCCCGTGGCACTTTCACAGATAGACGAAGCGAAAGCAATTTCTTCATACAAATGCAACCAACACACTCTCGATGATCGAAATAACCAAAAGCTCTAAGCAATTTTCAACAAAAAATGTCTTCTTTTTGTCAGCCTAGGTTGTCTTCTTCATGGGCTAAAAAAGACGTTGCTTCAGCAGGGGTGGGTTTTCTAATGGGGAAGAGGTAGGGGAAAAGGTTGACAGCTTGTCTTTTTTTAACCCCTCCACAATAAATAACTAATAAAGTGGGTGGGGATGTCAGAGTCAACAGTAATATTAAGTGAGTCATTATCTAAAAAGACTGGCTGTTAAGTAAATTTCATCAACATTTATGACAAACGTTAGCTATTAAGTGAGCTTTGCTCTTTCAAAAATTGTGTCCAAACGTTTGAAAAAGGTTTAACCCAAAAAAAAAAATCGATATATATTGCGGAAGCGATGCGATAACTCTAGCGCGGGAAAAAGTCTGGAGTTTTCACTATTGCTAGATTTCTCTACTCTCTGGAGATATTCAGCAATGGCAGGTTGGTCATACTCTGACATATCCCTCGAAGATCTGCTGCGAATGACAAAAGGGTTCCTAGATATGTTGGTTCTTTCCTCCGGGTATCAATCATCCGGTCGTTTGGCTCATTGGGATTCTATCAATGTCAAAAAAGCTTTTCACTGGGCTATGTTTCTTGAAAATGTAAGTAATCTAATCTAATTATCCATTGAAGTTGGGGTAAGTGGTCAAATGTCATGTACTCATGCTTCAGCAAGAGAAATATCTCTGGCATTCCTCTTAAGCTGGTGATCTCGTTTTGTTTGCAGTTCAGAGGTTCGTTTTTTTAGCATGTGTAAATGATTTGACATTCGTTTTTGTTTTAATAATACTGTCTTTTAGCATAAACATGAATGTAGCAACAGTGAAGTGCAGATTCTCTCGTTCCCTCATTAGTCGACATAATTGATAATCCCACTTTGTACGATATAATTTCATGACTGATTGCACTATAATTTATAATTCCACCTTTCACATTATAATCTCATAATAAATTGCAATCCTCTTGTTGTAATTGTTACCATGTGGGGTTTTTATTTTTTGTTTTTGTTATGGGTCAGTAATTATAGGTCTTTTAGGTATTTAGGTCCTTGAAATGCTCAGATGATCACCGGGGTTCTTTAGCAGAAGTAGATGATGCTTTATCTCAGATCACTTCTAAGCCCAGCTTCCCTAAGGTGATGTTTTTTCCAAGTTACCATTTCAAAACACATTACCAACATTTCTTCGTGAGATCTCTCATTTGGCTATTTTGAGCAGGGCCTTAGCCATATGTCATCAGTGACTCTTTGTCAAGCAAGAAGTAAAATGTTGGAACACCTTGTCCACACATTGCCCTTGAGGGATGCACATCTTAGGGCTCTTGTTACGGTCATTGTTGAGATGGAAAATGAAGAGCTTCAGAGTAAACATGGTAACTACATGCTTGTGCATCTTGAAAGCTTTATATGATTTACATTCTTAAACAACGTATGCCAATGCATCCTATTTGTTTCATGAAGGACTTAGCAGTTCGCCTAAAGAAACTACTCATCCAACAAGTTATGACATTAACCTAGATGGTGGGTTTATCCAGTCTGCCGTAAAAGAACTTGGCCAGAGGCATGCTGCGGTGTCCTACATTTCAATAGTTGAAGCTGGCTTGGCAGTTCTCTCAAAGATCGTTACAAAGACCAACTTTTACGAATTGGGTATAACAGGGGTAGAGCAGCTGCAACTTGGTGAGGTAGTGATGTAAGTCACAATTTTTTATGTGTAAGCTGAATATTGATTCATGCAACTTTGTTCTGGTTTATACTGTATGTTTTCCTAAGAACAGGATTTTGTTAAATTCGAACATTCTTTTTCCAATTATTAATGTTCTGTTGAATTGAAAATATCCTACAATTTTCCAGCATAAACATTCATTCTTTTTGGTGGTTTAAATTCGTTAAAACTTCAAAATAAGTATTTGGGTGAGGTTTGGAACAGCTTGAAGCACCATCAAGATCCAGCTATATCCCTCATTTAGCTACAGAAAATGAATCATTAAGCATGGCTGCCCGCTAGTTACATTTTGGCAAAGATGTAACGATCTAAACCTCCAGTTACACTTGGGACTACCGTCCAGCTAATCTTATGCGAAGGAAATTACTTTCCTGGATAGATTATTGACATTTGCATACGTTTGCCAAGTTGGTTGTCAGAATATTTAGTAACTAGGAGTAAATTTTCTTATTTGCTCTTCTTTCTTCCTTTTTTGGTAGTTATTAGAACTTTTTACGATGATAATTACAATTTTAAGCAGGTAGTTCCTGTACAATATTGCTTTTTTGGTTAGAGCTTGTGAATGGTAGATTAGGTCTGAGTACCTTGCTTCTTTTGTGATATTCATGCTTATATCAGCACTTGAAAACTTCTCAAACCTTGCACTACATTGATTTGTATTTCTTTGGCATCTATACAGTTAAAATTTTTCCTTTCAATTGAAGCAGTGGTGATTTTATCCAAATTATGGGATTTGAGAGTGCATATTCTGATTGTCAAAGGAAGTGGATATGTAATGTACTTTTTAAGTTTAGAAGTCACTATAGATCCTTATTCTTGATATTTTACCTGCAGCGAGGAAATGCCAATTGAACCTTTCTTCTGGAACCACTGGAGATCAAGGAGCCTCTCATACATCCTTGACAATAGAACAGTAAGACTGATGTCTGGAGTGAAATTGTTATTTTCATCTCCAAAGAACCAATGGACTGATGTGATTGAACGGTTGTCTATATCAGCTGATTGTGACGGTTATTCTGAAATTTTGGTAACTAACTCTTTTTTTAACATACATTCTTAGTTTGGCATATACGTTTCTTGAAGTTTTGGTCTTCCAAAAAATGCTACTTAATAATTTTTGCAGGTGGACCAACTCAAATGTGCATGTTTTATGTTTTCAGATCTTTTGCTGGTCATGCCAATGTTTTTTTTTTTTTTTTTTTTT
>AP025071.1:15211540-15302957 GCA_036186865.1 Eustoma russellianum
TTTTTTTTTTTTTTTTTTTTTTTTGTAAGTGGTCATGCCAATGTTATCATGTATCAAATGTATGCATTGCATATTACTATTTCTCACCTGAAGAAGAATAGTTTGACTGAAGAATTCCAAATGTGGTGTCCAACTTTTGAGTCTTCAAGCTAGAAATTTTTGATGTTACAGCTGCACATAATGATTTGATTCCTTTGCTAACAATGCCAGGAACTTTTATTATTAGGAATCAGTGCTTGGAGATGGAGTTACGTTATCCAGAAGTTTATGGAAAGTTCTTATGAACCTCTGACAATCTCAAAGATGTACCAAGAAGTACAAAGCTTGCCGCTTAGAAGATCCCAGAGTCATTTCTCTAAAGAAGATGCAAATATGGAGGTAGCTACTTTGCCATTAAAGAACACAGATCCCAGTTTAGGTTTTCGGCAATTGATTGCAAGTCAATGTATTGGGGTTAAGATAAGGATCTGAGGAAATTTAGTCTAATTGTTAAGTAAGGTTGATTGATAAATTTTATCTTATAAATTTTATCTTTTGCTTACGCTTAATGTAAAGATCAGTCTTCAAATCTCAATGCGCCCCTGTGCTGATTCTCTATCAGAGGCATTCAGCGCTGGAAAATTCTGAACTTCCATAGGATGAAGACAATTATATAGTTTCTGAAAGTACTTCCTCTCGATTATTCTTAAGATATGTGATATTTTCCAAGTTTAAGTGACTGTAAGCCACAGAGACTGTGGGGAGGAGAACAGAGGACATATTCATATCACCCCTTTTAATTTCTGTGATTGGTTGGAGTAGGGGCTAATAAGGCTGTTGACAATTTATGTAGATTATTTAGACAGGAATTTGTCATCGTGCAGTTATCTGGGGAACTAGTTCTTTGATTTTGAGGATGTTTATATTGATGAAATGACTGCTGTAAACAACAACAACAAGAAGTAGGGCCATCTATATTGCACTGAATTATTATGCTCCTGTAGCAAATGTACTCTCTAGTTTGCATATTGAGCACCCACCTTTTCATACAATCAAAAAGATGTTGAGGGAGGGGTGGCCGCAAAAAAAACTGTACGTCTAATTTTCTCTGCCTGGATCTGCTTGCTCACTATCAAGGCTTCAAGTCTCAAGTTCAGATCTTGGTACTTGGAGGTGTTAATCACCTCAGTTTTGCTCGTTTTGTTATTGAGGGCATCTTTCCACTTTCTTCAGCTAATTTTATCACTTATTTCATTCCTTTAAAGGGAAGTGATGTTCTAGATCAACTGGAAGGATTCTTGCGAAATCAATTTGACAAGCTGTGGAAACTTTTGCCAGTTGTTGCAGCAATTGCAATTCCACCCAGGTAGAGTTATACTTCTGAGTGATGTTTTGATTATTAAAAGAAACTGTGTATTTGTGCAATGTGCAAATTACAATTTGTCCAGTTCCACCACCTGTTTCTTCTTCAAGGGGATATCAAGTGTTTAGCCTTGTTGTCGGCCAACACGAATTGGCTAGTATAGGGATCTAACCCTCTAGGACTCTGTTCCAATGTGCTCCCTGGTTTATAGCCAACTGTTTTGGCATAATCATGTGCTTGCCTTTTTGGACTTAGTCAATGAATTTTTTTCTTTCAGATGTATTGCATCAATAGAGTACCTTCAAGCATTCTAATGCTGCAATTGGAATTGTGGATTGGGTTGTTGTATTACAGGTCACAGTTGTTCAGGTTGTATATGATTGAGCTGGATGGGCAAATCAGTGGCTCCTCCTCAATTAGGTTCTGGATTTGCTCTAAATATCTTTCCTGCTAGCTTTTGAGCTTTTATAGAATGTTCTTATTCTTAGCTCAACTTCTTACGGAAATTCATGCAGATGTTGTAGTTGTATAACGGAGGCAACGCAGCACAGAGAATGTTGGTTCTTTCTCGTACTTCTATTTTCATTCAACTTTATTGTTGACGCTATGGATAATAGATATCATGTTAATCATGCTAATAGGACTAAGTCCCAGTGGCTAGATATAATTTTCAGTTTAACACGATGTCTGTGTCTTTTCCTTCCAATAAGAAAAATATGATGTCTTTGCCTTCTCAAGAAACTAAGAAGCCGAAAAGCCAACCCTTCAACCCAGTGCCACAGAAAATGTCTTTCATGACAAATCTACAGTGCCACTTTCTTTTCTTTTTCTCTTTAAAGAAAGAAAAGAAAATACGTACATTAGGTGTTGGTAATCTTTCCAGAATAGGAATAATCAAGGCCTGGCATTAGGCTGATTACAGCTGACCCTTTTTTGCGAACATTTTGCATTTTCTTCCATCTCAACTCATGCATTATCTGTGGCAGATGCTTAATTTTAGTATGACCCTATCATTTTCAGTCTGAGATCTTCACGTCATATTCGCAGGTGAAGTAGCAGAGAGAATTTGGTGCCTTTATGTTTTTCACGTTCAGGGTTCCTGTTGATAAACTCCCCCTATGCCATCTGGTAAATTTCAAATCAGTATTCCGTTTTCCCAATTGCAGTAGGATGACTTTATTTTATTTTTGCGTCTACCTTTTCAATTTGTACTTTACCCTGCACTATTTTTTTGTTCATCAAGTATATTGTGGATATTTTCCTTACTCTTTCATCTTTCATGAAATTTACTCTAAATCTGGTCTTGTCTGTATATTACTGTAGGTTACAGCTAATAACTTTTAAGATGATCCGTTTAAGGGCTCTGAGATGGTAGTGTTTGTTATTTTCCAGAGCGAATTTCTTTCGAAACAAATTTTTTTTTTGGGACATGGTGGTTGGAATGTAAGCTTCCTTCATTTTTCTTTTTCTAAATTCTTTCTTTATGCTTCAGTTAGCTAGCTGATGGCAATGGTATAGATTAACAAGTCTTAGAATCCACTAATAACTGTTCCTTCTCTTATGAAGTCACTGGTCCTTGACATTAATGGAAGATAAAGTGCTGGCCGTCACATCCTATATTGGTATCGTCGTTATCCTATGTACTTCTTCTAAGGGGATTTGAATCAGAATCTGTGTATAACATCAACCACGTTACCCCATTGCCTTAGAGGTCCCCATAATGAAATCTGTGTATAACATCAAACTCTACAATAATTGTGGTCAACTGAACAATTGTTTGTCGTTTGTAAGTGGATTATGGTTTCAGGGCTTGTGTAGGCTGTGTAAGGCAGAGGCCAAAAGATGTTTCACATTTATTTCACATACTGCGGACAAGCAGTCAGAAATTTAAAGGAAGCTAATTCTGAGTATCTTTTAACAAACATGATGAGGAACTAACGCAGAGCATCTATAATGATAACTTCCATACTTTGTTCTTGTGAGGCAGTCCTCTGCAGAAGTTCCAGCAGGGTAAGTCTTAAAGTTTGTTAGAAATTATGAGACATGTTTTCATGGAGATGAAGTGGAGCATAGCTAGGGATGTTCAATGAACCGAGTTCGACAATTAGTCGAGTTCCCTTCGTGTTTGATTTGTATTTGTTCGGCAATTGTTTGTAAACGAGTTGAATTCGAACAGTTGTTTGGGTTCGTTTACTAAAACAAGTTGAACTATTCGTGAACTGTTTCGGTTCGTTTAAACAGTTATAGTGTTATCGAGTCGAATTCAAACCAATTTTAAAGTTCGTTTAGCTAAACAAGCCGAGCCGAATAGTTCGTTTAGCTAAACAAATTCGAATTTGAAAATCTAGTATTCGGTTTTACTCGGTTCGCTAATACCCCTAAGCGTAGCTGTATCTTACATAGATTGAAACTTCAACTTTAACCGCTGAGTTAAGGTTTGGTCAACAATGTTGCCCACAACTTTACAAGATCATGCTGTGTTTCGAGTGAGATCCGATTAAACGAGGACTTCCCATGAGAACAATGGAAAGGCAAAGGTATTCAGTGCATTGTCTCGACATGGTAAATTGGTCTCTTCTTCTTGGTACGATCATTGGCGAAGTTGAATCGTCTTCTGATCAGTGATAATCTAAAAGAAAGAAAACGTTCAAAGTCTTGTACACACTTTCGTTATTTTCGATGATACTTTTTGCCTCATCAGTCATGTTGGTTTGAGATGAAGTGGGAGATTGCTGCTCACCTGTACGTGAAGCTAGTTCATTCCAACATGCCTCTTTACCACTAGAAAACACTTCCATTGTTTGAAGGTGATCCACTGGCATGACCATAGAATTAAATAAACCACACACTCATAGCTGGGATTTGTTAGTACCGATCAGATCAGTGGCAGATCTAGAGTTTCAACGACGAAAAGAAAAAAAAAATGTATATATAAAAAAATCTTATTGTTGCCTAAGGAAAAACCATTATTAATCATAAAATCAATAATGTTCAAAGTATACATAAAAACCGAAACGAACGAACTATCATAAATGCAAATAAAATTACAAATGTTCTGGTTTGGAGTAAAAACGTTCCAAAATATCTTTATTTTTCATTTTCAAGAATATACTTTTTTATTATATAAGTATGATCACCTATATTGATCCGTAACTTATTTTCAATATAGTTCATCGCCGAGAACGATTTTTTTACACTCGCAGTAACAATTCGAGTAGTACCTAGTTTTCAATAGCATATTGAATATAATACAAGAAACCAGTAGCTAACAAGAAATGAATTAATTTGATACATATATCACCGTAGTATTAAATATCAATACTCCGGTGATGCATTAAAGGGTAGCTGGTATTAGACACTACTAAAACTTATTTCAGGCTTGCATTTACCACCACCGACAACAACAAATATTATCTGATTGCTTTATAGGCGTGTTGGAAAATATGATACAGAATAAAAAACCAAACAAGAAATCAACAAGAAAAGCCGGGATGAGTTTCTTGATAACTCTGACCTTAAAGCAATTTAGCATCTACCGGTGAGCAAGGTATACTGCAGTGACTAATGCTTTCCAAGATATAACAACTTACTCTCTTTAGTTTGTTGTACTAAAGAGAGATTGAACTTACTTATGGAAGTGATTGATAGTGGAGGAAGAAGAAGGAGAAGATGGAGGAAAACAAGTGCTGAAAATTTCAGATTTTAGCAAAAGTTGTTGTATATAATTTAATATAGCAAGACCTACTATTTATAGGCATTGGATTATGTAAAATGCCACTTTGAAAATCCATTTCAGCAGTTTAATTGACCTCCATGTCAGTTGCATAACGTTCATGTATGAAGGGAGATGATTCTTGGATCAAAATATGCAATTCAAAGCGAAAAGTCCTGACTTTTGGCATATCGATCGATCGATGTTGGACAGAGAGCTCTAACTTTGCATCCTGTCGATCGATGCCACATCGATCGATCCATGTGATCGATCTATGTTTGAAAGAGAGAGTTCCAACAGAACACTCAACTTCATTCCAGCTTTCACTTGGTTCAATCCAACTTACACTTGGATCGATCCAAGTGATCTTTCACAAGTTAAAAGCGTTCAAATCATCTTTCAATTTCCCAAACAATATCTTACATATTTTTATATAAATTTAGAGCACATTTTAAAGTACTTTTGATGTACTTTTCCAACAAGGCGGAGGTAAAGGAGATATCGGATGTACGTAACCTTACTCATATATTAAAAACACGCCGAGTCGTTTTTGGATGATCCGTAATGAAGCGTCAAGTTATATGGATCCACTGCTACTTCATAATACAATAAGCGTAACCAATTTAGTGACTCACTTTACTTTATTCCATCACATTTCAAAATCAAAGAAGAGCATATTATTATATATTGAAGTAATGCAATATAGAAAATATGGAATAAAGGAGAGGATAAGAAGTAGAGAATAAAATGTATTCTTTTCTTCTTTAAATGTGTGCATGTATGTCCATCATAATGTCCAATTTATAGGACTTTGAGGATGATGATACATTGAATTGGTCACACCTTTTGTTGTTCTCTAAGACACAGTTGGATTGGTATAACCCTTGTTGTTCTCAAGAATACATTGGACATCCACAGTTTTATAATATTCATAACACTCCCCTTGGATGTCCAAATTTTATAAAATATACCTCGTTAAAACATTGCCAAGAAAAATCTAGTGGGATAAAAACTTGGACGAAGAAAAAATAGTACACATTCATAAAAATTAATTCATGTGATGCACTGCCTCGTTAAAACCTTGCCAAGAAAAACCCAATGGGATAAAAACTTGGACGAATGAAAAAGAATACAGTGTGTATGTAGCAATCACACTTCCCGGCATTTGGCATGAGATCTTTAAGTCAATGCATTCCAATGTTGTAGACTATCTTTCTAAACGTAGCAGTTGGTAGTGCTTTGGTGAACAAATCATCAAAATTCTTGCTTGATTATATCTGCTAGATATCAATGTCACCATTTTTCTCAAGATCACAAGTGTAGAAAAAGTTTTGTGATATATGCTTTGCTCTATCTCCTTTGATATAACCAAATTTGAGCAACACATGCAGCATGATCCTCAAACAATATTGTTGGAGTCTTCCTTAGTGAAAATAATCCACATGACTCTTGGATATGTTGAATCATCGACCTCAACCATATGCATTCACGACTTGCTTCATATAATGCCAAAATCTCGGAATGGTTGGAAGAGGTTGCTATTAATGTCTGCTTCACTGATCTCCATGAAATGACTGCACCTCCACACATAAAGACATATCCACTCTGTGACCTTCCCTTATGAGGGTCAGATAGATAGCCAGCATCAGTATAACCTACTAATTGTGACTCGGAATTCGTTGAGTAGTATAAACCCATTTCTGATGTTCCACGAAGATAACGTAAAATGCGTTTGACACCATTGCAATGTCTTCGTGTTGGTGTTGAGCTATACATTGCCAATAAATTTACTGAGAATGCTATATCTGGTCTTGAGCAATTTGCAAGATACATTATTGCACCAACAACACTATGATATGGTACTTTAGGATCTAATAATTCTTCATCATCTTCTTGTGGTCGAAATGGATCTTTCTTTACATCTGATGATCGTACAACCATAGGACTACTCAATGGATGAGCTTTATCCATATAGAATCGTTCTAAGATTTTTTCCGTGTATGTAGATTGATTGAGAAAATTCCATTAGACAAATGTTTGATTTGTATGTCGACACAAAATTTGGTCTTCCAAGATTTTTCATCTTAAACTCTTTCATGAGATAATTAGCAGTTTTAGTAAACTCTTCAGGAGTTCCAACAAGATTAAATCATCAACATATACCGCAATTATAGAGAATCTACTATTAGATCTCTCGATAAATACACAAAGACAAACTGGATTATTTATATATCCTTCTTTAACAAGGTACTCACTAAAAAGATTATACCACATCCTGTCAAAAAAGTTATACCCTTAGTATGTGCTTTTGTCGCATCTTATGGTAATGACTCTATCCCAATTATCTTTCCATTAACGAGATCTTTATATCACCAAAGAATTTCACAAACAAAAATAGAAACCTCAACTTATTTCTTCTACAGATGCAAATCAGCCTTGAATGGTGCCCTACCATAAAGCCTTTTAGTTCATTGAATAGTTGTGCCATTAAGTACAGTTGACGCGACGTCCTAAGAAAATCTCTATATTCAAAATACAAAAGCCAAGAAGACAAGAAGTAAAGCAACCCAGCAATCCACAATATTCAACTCAAGTAAACCCTTTGGCCTTGCCTGCCCAGGTGGAGCTGGGTACAGAAAAACCAAGATTCCTACCCAGAACAGGAAAAGAAGACAAATCAAAGAAATAACAACTCAAATCTTGGAAAGCGTGCCAGCTACATTTGAAAAGTCCAAATGTATAAAACTATCTTTTTTTGGTTAAGTCCAAATGTATAAAACTAGATTGCAAGGGAACAAATCATAAAACGAAAAGGAAGCTCACAATAGTTCAACCTAAGAAACAAGGATGCAGTATAAACACAAGGCTAGTTTCACGCCGCAGAGCGCTTCCATTTTTCAAAATAATCAAAACACCAATGGTAATGCTTAATAT
Source organism: Eustoma russellianum (assembly GCA_036186865.1). NCBI lineage: Eukaryota > Viridiplantae > Streptophyta > Magnoliopsida > Gentianales > Gentianaceae > Eustoma > Eustoma russellianum. The sequence continues at coordinate 15,219,529 of AP025071.1, forward strand.
ATATATATATATATATATATATATATATATATATATATATATATATATATATATACATATATATATATATACATATGTATGTATATATGTATATGTATATATTGTAAGGGGAAAAACAACAAGTAGGATACAACACCTACAAGGATCAACTTTAAGAAAACCAACCAAAATACTTAACTCAATCCACCACAATTGATTCACCAAGCAAAGATCAATCTCACATCAAAACCACAAGTAAATTATCAAAGATAAAGATGCAAACAACACACGAGATTTTTACGTGGAAAACCCCTTCAATGTAAAGGATAAAAACCACGGGACTTGTAAGGAGTCCACCCTTCTTCTTCTCTTATTATGTAAATTGAGGGTAAAAACACCCAAATCAGTCTACAAGGATGTCACAGCCCACCAACAATAACATACATAAGAGCCAACAATTGAGAGAGAATAAAATTGCAGAAATTTCACCAAAAACGCAGCTGACACAAGCAGCGATTACAACCGATCCAGTGCTCCGATTCAAAATCTGAACAGTCAGAATGTATCCATGTATGTTCCGAATAAGCTGTCCAAATTTCAGCAAAATCCAACGGTTGGATCTTCGGTGATCGACAATGTAGCACAGGCTGCCCAGAAAACTGCACCCACGAAAACTCTCTGTTCTCCCTTTCACTTTCTGATTTTTCTTGTATCTCTCTGTCCCCTTCTCAGCTGTCGAAATTGTTATCCAAAAAAACAGTCTTACAGGGCTTCTAAGAGAAACTCCCAAATACCCAAAACATTTGGGCCTCACAAAATAAGTGATTGGACTATCACTTACAAAATGTCCAATAAATGGGCTGGACACATGCCACGACAATCTCCCCCTCCAGCCCAATTTGGAGAAGACCATACGCAAAGCTCATCAATAGGACATACCTGCAAGCTTGGAACAAAATTCAAGCTTGCTTCTTGGAACTACCTTTGTCAACATATGAGCATCATTCTTGTTGGTGTGGATCTTCTTTAACTTCATTAGTTTCTCTTCAATGACATCACACAACCAATGATATCTTACATCAATATGCTTCGTGCGGGCATGATACATGCTGTTTTTACTCAAGTCCATTGCACTTTGACTATCACAAAACACAACATACTCCATTTGCTTCAAACCCAGCTCTTGAAAGAAACGCTTCAATCAAAGCATTTCTTTGCATGCTTCCACAGCTGCTATATACTCCGCCTCTGTTATAGACAATGCTACACACTTCTGTAGCCTGGATTGCCATGAAATGGCGTCCCTGCAAATTTGAACAAGTAACCAGAGTTAGACCTTTTGTTATCAATATCACCAGCCATATCAGCATCTGTAAATCCCACAATAATAGGCTCACCACCTCCAAAACACAAGCTCAATTTTGAGGTGCCATGCAAATATCTCAAGATCCACTTTACAGCTTCCCAGTGAACCTTGCCTGGATTAGCCAAGAATCTGCTAACCAATCCAACAGCATGTGCAATATCCGATCTTGTACACACCATGGCATACATCACTGAACCAACAGCAGAGGAGTAAGGAATATGTGACATACTTTCCTTCTTTTTCTCGATAGTAGGACAACACCGCTTGCTCAACTTGAAGTGACCTGCAAGTGGTGTATTAACTGGCTTGGCATTCTTCATATTGAACCTTTCAAGAACCCGTTCAATATACTTCTATTGTGACAGCCAAAGCTTACCAGCTTTTCTTATCACGAACAATTTCAATGCCAAGAATCTGCTTTGCAGGACCCAAATCCTTCATATCAAAGGACTTTGACAAGTCCTCTTTCAACCTGCTAATCATCTCAACATCTTGTCCCAATATCAGCATATCGTCAACATACAAGCAAAGGATAATGAAGTTACCTTCTGAGAACTTTCTAAAATAAACACAAGGATCTACAGAAGTCCGCTTATACCCATTAATACTCATAAAGGAATCAAACTTGCGGTACTATTGCCTTGGTGCCTGCTTGAGTCCATAGAGACTCTTTTTCAACTTACAAATAAAATTCTCCTTTCCTTTGACTTCAAATCCTTCTGGCTGCTCCATGTAAATCTCCTCATTCAAATCACCATGTAAAAAAGCAGTTTTTACATCAAGTTGTTCAAGTTCAAGATCCAAACTGGCAGCTAGTCCCAAAATTATACGAATGGAAGTCATCTTCACCACTGGTGCAAAAATCTCATCAAAGTCGATGCCTTTCTTCTAGTGGCATCCCTTCACCACTAGTCTTGCCTTCCGCCTCACTAGCTTGTGGCCATCTTTCTTGTTCTTAAACAACCACCTGTTCTTCAAGACTTTCTTCCCTGTTGGACGCTTCACCAAGTCATAGGTTTCATTCTTCTTTAAAGAATCCATCTCTTCTTGCATAGCCTTGAGCCAATGGTCTTTGTCTGGATGTGACAACACCTCTTGAAAGCTCTCAGGCTCCCCCTCATCTGTGATTAGGATATACTCTAAACTGAGATAAAGTCTTGAAGGTTGTCGAACTCGGGTTGACTTTCTAAGTGTTTGCTCTTCCACCTGTGGGCTGAATTGCTCCCCCTGATTAGAAGACTCTCCATGTTCAATATCTACATCTTCATCATCAGGTTGTGGCACAACAACTTCTGGTTGTACCTCTTCGATATGGTCATGTTCATGAATGATGTCATGACCATCCTCGGGAGCATCACTTGTTTGTTGACCACCTGGAACAGAAATAGGAGACACATCAGTAGCATCATGAGAGAAATCAGGAGAAGAAGACTTACCAGCACCTAAGAGATGAAAACCCATCTCGTGTTCATAAAAGACAACATCTCTACTCCTCACAACTTTTTGCTTTGCTGGATCATAAAGTCTGTAACCAAACTCTTCATCACCATATCCAACAAACACACAAGGAGAAGTCTTGAAATCAAGATTCAATCTCTGTTCCTTCGGCACATGCATGAAAGCCTTGCATCCAAACACCCTCAAATGAGAATAAGAGGGATTTTTTTCGAACCAAACCCTCTCAGGAATCTCAAACTCCAAAGGAACTGATGATGCTCTATTTATCAAGTACACAGCAGTTCCAACTGCTTCTCCCCAAAACGACTTAGGAAGATTGGACATCCTAAGCATACATCTCACTTTTTCAACAATAGTTCTGTTCATCCTCTCGGCAACACCATTGTGTTGTGGAGTACCAGGTTCTGTTCTTTCATGCCGAATGCCATATCTTGAGCAATATGCTTTAAACTCATTTGAACTGTATTCACCTCCATTATCAGTTCGGAGATGCTTCAATTTGCAATCTGACTCTCTTTCTACCATGGCATGAAACTTCTGAAAGATACCAAACACCTCGCTTTTGTTCTTCATCATATAAACCCAAGTTCTCCGAGTAGCATCATCAATAAAAGTAACAAAGTATTTGTTACCACCAAGTGATTCCACCTCTATGGGACTACACACATCAGAGTAAACCAACTGTAGCTTCACTTTCTTTCTTGTGGATCTCCTCAGAAAAGAAACTTTATGTTGCTTTCCTGCTAAACAATGATCACAAGGGTCAAGAGAGATGGTAACATCAACATGAATAAGAGACTTACCAGCCAGCAACTTTATACCCTTCTCACTGACATGCCCCAATCTTCGGTGCCATAAGTTAGGTGAAGTTTTCTCCTCAACAGCATTCAATTCACTAGTACATACTTTCAAGTGTGTCTTATACAAGGTGCAGCAGAGCTTGCCACGAGCAACAGTCAAGGAACCCTTAGACAATTTCCATTTACCCTCACCAAAAGTGTGCTTGTAACCTTCTTGATCAAGTACATTAGCAGACAATAAATTGAGGCGTAAATCTGGAATGTGGCGAACATCTCTCAATGTCAAATAGCACCCAACACTGGTTTGTACTCGAATATCTCCAATTCCAACAATACTAGCTGAACTCTGGTTTTCCATCTTCACACTACCAAAATCCCCAGCTCGGTAGTCAATAAAGTACTCCTTAACATGAACACAATGATAAAAAGCCCCAATATCAACAAGCCATTCAGAACTGGAATTGTCAACATGACAACAATCACCAGTAGCACAAATCAAAGAAACAGGATCATCTGAAGTAGAAGCTGTCGCAGCTGTATTTTTGTCCTCACCCTCTTTGTGATGATCATTTTTCTTCTGTCGCTGATCTCTTTTCAACTTATAGCAAAATTTTTGAATATGGCCAGGCTTGCTACAATAGTGACATATCGTGGGTTCTCTCCCATCCTTGGACTTGGACCTGTACTTTGACTTGCCACGTCCCTTGGGACATCTACTCTTGCTTCTTCATCTATTCTCTACCACAAGTGCCTGTGAAATATCAACACCCGTCTCCTTTCTTCTAAGCTCTTCATTGAACATGCTCTCTTTAATGACATCCAATGAAAGCGTACCATCTGGAGCTGAGTTGCTGATGGACACAACCAAGGTTTCCCAACTGTCCGGCAGAGAACTCAATAGGAATAAAGCCTGCAACTAATCATCAAGAACAATCTTCATCACAGTCAACTTGTTAATGATATCTTGAAAATCACTTATATGCTCAGAAACTGACTTTCTTGGCTTCAACTTGAGATTAACAAGTCTTTTAATCAATGAGGCCTTGTTATGAGCAGTCTTTCTCTCATAAAGGCCCTCCAATTTTCTATACAACTCAAGTGGCTCAGTCTCTTGGGACACATGATTGAATATGCTAATGTCAATCCACTGTCTAATTGTTCCCAAGGTCTTTCTCTTTAGCTTTTCCCATTCTTTATCCGACGTCTTCTCTGGTTTAGTGGGCGTGTCATCTTTCTTGGTTTTATCCATATCAATTGGGTCAAACAAATCTTTACAGTATAGCAAATCTTCCATCATCGGACGCCAAATGGAATAATTGGTTGATGTCAATTTAACCATAGAATGATTTCCATATTCCATATCTACGGTTTAACCAAAATGCTCTGATACCAGTTGTAGGGGGGAAACAACAAGTAGGATACAACACCTACAAGGATCAACTTCAAGACAACCAACCAAAATGCTTAACTCAATCCATCACAATTGATTCACCAAGCAAAGATCAATCTCACATCAAAACCACAAGTAAATTATCAAAGATAAAGATGCAAACAACACACGAGATTTTTACGTGGAAAACCCCTTCAATGTGAAGGATAAAAACCACGGGACCTGTAAGGATTCCACCCTTCTTCTTCTCTTATTATGCAAATTGAGGGTAAAAACACCCAAATCAGTCTACAAGGATGTCACAGTCCACCAACAATAACATACATAAGAGCTAACAATTGAGAGAGAATAAAATTGCAGAAATTTCACCAAAAACGCAGCTGACACCAGCAGCGATTACAACCGATCCAGTGCTCCGATTCAAAATCTGAACAGTCAGAATGTAGCCCTGTATGTTCCGAATAAGCTGTCCAAATTTCAGCAAAATCCAACGGTTGGATCTCCGGCGATCGACAATGTAGCACAGGCTGCCCAGAAAAACTGCACCCACAAAAACTCTCTGTTCTCCCGCTCACTTTCTGATTTTTCGTGTATCTCTCTGTCCCCTTCTCAGCTGTCGAAATTTTTATTCAAAAAAACAGTCTTACAGGGCTTCTAAGAGAAGCTCCCAAATGCCCAAACCATTTGGGTCTCACAAAATAAGTGATTGGACTATCACTTACAAAATATCCAATAAATGGGCTAGACACATGCCACAACATATATATATATATATATATATATATATATATATATATATATATATATATATATATATATATATATATATATTCATCTGTGTGTGAACTCTAATCAATGTGTGCTTTCTTTGCACAAGTCACAGGCTTGGAATCCACAAACTGTAACATGCTCATGAGTGAATAAGGACAAAAGGTACACCTGCAACAGCTAAAGCACGTCAGGATATCCCTTCAATTTCATTCTAAAAGCAACTCTAGGGCAAAGTAGAAAGCCAAAAAATGCAAAGACTGGCACAGAAGAACTGGGTAAAAAACGACGATCTTCAGTGCGTCAAGAGGAATCACAAAGCAGCTTTTCTATCCATTTTAAATGGATGAGATCTCCTCACTCCCCCAAACTATCACTTCTTTCACCACCGCCCGACACGTACCAACAGGAGGTGATGATGCTAGATGCGGGTGACCCTCACCTAGCCTCACTATCCCTGTTGCCACGTGTCGGGCGGTGGTGAAGGAGGTGATGGTTTGGGGGTGAGGATATCCGGTTCCATTTTAAATAGCGCATTGCAATTGATTAGAAATTTCTAATGGAGATTTGACCGTAACATTATAATATGACCATAACAAATCTAAAGATGATGGAATAACACTTCAACTGAAGATTCATTTTACATAGTCCGGACTTGCAAAAAAAGATTTCACATATTCCGGACCAGCAAGCAAGGTAAGCTAAATCTCCACTTGTTTTGGATGATTTGGAATCAGAGTCCGCCAGCTCAAGCAACTTTTCCCTAGATTCCACAGAGCAAGGATTCCACCGTTTGTTTACAGGAGAATAATTTGAAGATGCTTGTTCCAGGCCCAAGATTGTAGCTTTGAGTGAGGCCACTGCTTCAATCACTCCTAAATATTTTAAGATAACCATATCTTCAAGGCAACTAAAATGCATTGAACTCTTAAATTACACGTGATATTAGCATGCTCATCAATGACCTCTACAAAAAGATGCCCACAGATGCTAGTCCTAAATAGGAGTGAGTCTAACACTTCTGCAGATGAAAAATGTTTTTTCATCTAATGCTGACAGGTTAATAATGACTCTTGCCTACAAACATAAATTAAAAAAGGATGTTCCCGGTGTACTAGGCTCTCGCGTTTGCGTAGGGGTGGAATGGAGGGCCGTATCGTTTCGCGATCTGATATACGCAACCTTACCCTGCATTTTTTTATATGCAAGAGGTTGTTTCTGTGGCTCGAAACCATAACATCATTCATAAATTAAATAGAGTCTAAAAAATCGTAAAAGCAGTCATAGAAATTATTCAAATCCAAACAGAAGCTAAGATTTTCTCTTTTTTTTTTCTCACATTTATCCAAATAAATACTTTTTTTGTCAGTCCAAATATTACTCATAAATTAACTTCTTTACTTACAGAAACTCACCAGTAGATTTTTATAAACACGATGTCAATGTACTTCTTACACTTTCTTTTTCATTTCGAGAAAAAAATTGAGGAGGAAAGCATCTAAAAGTAAATGAAGAATATATGACATCTGCCACAGGCATAGTCCATGTAGCGCCCTGCTCCCAAGTCCTAGCATCGGGAACAGTGCATCCGCCATATCTCGCTAAAGAGAATACAAGGCGTCGAATCAATCTCTTACGTGTCAGAAATGACGTAGAAATTTTTCTCGCAGAAACGTAAATCATAACTTAAATTAACTCCAATAATCGTCGTTACAATATGGAATAAAAATTTTTGGTAACAAAAGTACTAAAGAAGTCTGTGAAAGATCCCCAAAGTGTAATAAGAACTAACAGCTGCAGAGTCCCCTCGTAGCATAGATGCAGCTATCAACCAGCCCACTCCACTATGTCCGTCCCGTCCTCAACGAAGATATGCTCGTAGTCCTCATCCGGCTCACTTGGGAAGTAGGGGTGAGTGACAGAAATCACCCAGTAGATGCCCGCCTCAAACCAATACAAAACGTACATACCAAAATGATATAGCCACATAGCACATAGATATGATATAACCACATAGCACATAAATATAAGATAAACCACATAGCACATAAAGATAAGATAACATGCATAAGATAAAGTAAATGCGGTAAGTAAAGCACTCCAAATAAAAATACGCAGCTACGTGATGCATGCTCAATCCACGTGTCACACGTAACGAAGATCATGTCACGCAATATGCCCCTAGACCTATATGCAATGCATGATCCCGGGATTGATTGGATGCCTGTAGCCCGTACACTACAATCCACCCTGACCGATGTCCGTGGCCCGTACACCACGATCCACCATAACCGATGCCCATAGCCCGTACACCATGATCCACCATGACCGAGTACCCATGTCCCGTACACCATGATTCCACTCCACACGAGCGTCTGAGACCCGTACATCTCAACCCACTCCAAATGCAATGCACGTGCCATGAATACAACAACAAAATCGCCTAGGGCCCGTACGCCCATCCTCACCGTCTCCGGCACTCAATATTTGGTTTCGTAAATTTTCCGAGTGTTGAAAAGCTGTTATTTATCATCACCCTTATTTTTCCTTAGCTTGTATTACTTTTCTAGAATTTTCTACTAATTTTCTCTATTTTTCCCTTATTTAATTCTATTTATTACTATTAATTTTTAATTACTTAAATTTACCAAACTTCAGAGATTAAGTGAAAATAATTTAATGTTAACCTTTTATATTTTCTGGAATTTATTTGAATTTTACTCGTATTGAATTATATTTTCCTGGCCTGATCTGCCAGACCCGATACATTTTTTTGCGAGGTTAATGGGCCGCCTTCGGTCTGACCCGCTGGCCGGCCTGTTCTCTGCCTTAATTTAATCTTATTTATTTATTTATTTAATGGTTGTTTCACGAGTGGCAACGCGTGAAAGCCCACATGCGGCCTTTTCAGCGGCGCGTGTGGCACATGCTCCGCCGATGTGATTCGTTCTTCGATTCCAACTACCATTTTCTCCTATTTCCAGTCTATAGGAACATATTCTAAGGCCAAAACACAACTTTTTTTATTTTAGAAGCTCCTAGTGTAAAAGTTCCCCCCTTTGTTTCCCTATTCTTTAAGAGTATTTTTTTCCGACTCAATCATACCACCAAATTCACACACATACACGCACATAGCAGCCATAAAAAATATATCTCATGCTTTCCAAAATATACAAAATTAACAACTTAAACAAATAAAAACAACGAAACAAATAAAGTATACCATCAAATCATGCATGAATCATACCCGTTTGAGGGGAAGAGGCATCTACCTTTTTGACGAAATACTTCCTACGCGGAATCTCTTCTTCCCAACCTCGCTGACCTCTATGCTTGCTGTTGGGCAAATCCTTCCTTTCTTCCTAAAGGCCTCGGACGGTTGTTTTGGAAAAGGACAAAAACTTTAACTTTCACACTTAATCCAGGAAGTTGACAAGTACAACTTTAAACACCTTTACATCACAAATTCCTTTTCCTTTGAATTATTCTTATTCTTTCACTACAATTATCCGACCATTTTATATATTACTCCATTTTTTTTCTCTACGTCCGAAAGATACTATAATTATATAACTGCTATCCGAAAATAATTTTTTTTTAATATTTACGTATATTCACACAATCAAAAACATGCCATGCATATAAATATAGATGTCGGGAGTCCATAAAGACAGTTTGTTTACATCAATTTTATATTTAGTCTGAAATTGCATGGCTGGAAGATGGGTTCTCACAATTTAATGAACAGAGAATCAATAAATTTAAAAAAAAAAACGAAATTTCTAGGAAAACGGAAGTTACATGTATATGATAATAATTTCAGAACTTACCAACATGTTTACATGTAATTCCCAAAACCATAATCCAAATATATATTAATATATAAAAATGAAAACTTTTCGTATAACAGCAACATTTGTTACGCATTAGTAACATCCTTTTTATCACTTTGAAATACAAACATGTGTTTACTGAAGCACTTTCATATTGGATCCTGTAGCTTTTCGTTTTCACTTTTTCTTTTCTGAGAGGATTACCACATTTATTTTAATGAATAACACATCTATTCAGTTTTAATTTTTTCTGACCAAAACAGACAACTAATTAAATTATCCAATTCTTATAGGTGATTTGAATTTCGTAAAGACTTAAAACGTCTTCAATCACCTGCTACATGTTTAATGAATGGCTCAAGATTAATTTACAATCTTGCTACTTGTTTAAATGATTTATCCTAGCAAAAAACTGTTTTACACATAAGATCATATACACATATATATTCATCAATTCATGCAATCACATATACTCATGTATGATCCATGATTTGATACCTGAATAACAATACGGATTTCACAAATTCATAATAAGTACAAAAAAGTTACTTACATCGATCGTTTATGCTATACCGATTCATTGCATAGTGTTTTGTTCGACGGAATTTCTCTTTTTTCTTCCCCTCAAAGGCGGGCCGAAATTTCTCAATTGCAAGGCTGCTAGACGGCTGCAATTGATAGTGAATATGGGTGGTAGGATTTGTTTACATAGTATATATTAATAATGATGGCACAACAACAAAAGAAAATCTTTTCTTTTTTATTTACCTTCAGTTGCTGTGCCCAATCTCCAAATTCCATGGGGGAATTCAGCTGGCCGAAATTGAATTATATGGGAGGAGAGAGGCAGCCGGCTATGGGATGGTTAGGTTTTGGGTTTAATTTCTAGTTTAGAGTTTTATATACATAGAGGCATAGATAGATATATATGTAGAATTTGGTAATTACCTAGTAGGTTTAGGTAACACACTTATGGTCAATCTCTAATTGAATTCCCATCCTTTATTTCCCTATTCCAATTAGGATAACTATTACTCCATAGCTATCTTTTCCTTGTTTTATTTAACTTGTATCTATAATATTTTATTATTTTTATTAGTATACCTTTTTTTTTGACAGCAGGTTGGCGGGGCATAACAGTCCAGTTGGTACTCGGATTGAGATTTGCTCCAACAAGTAAAGAGTTCGATTACAAAGACACGCACAGTGTGTGTTTCTTTGCTGCTAGGCCGAAGGACTTGTTAGCAGAGGGACACATGGGTCACTGCGTAAGATCTCACCCAATCTAGGAAGCCGCTGGGCTCTTGATTTGCATCCTCCACACATGCACTGAGACGGTAGGACCTCCGGGTGAGGGAATTTCACCTTTACTCCAAGAATTTATTACATCTTAGAAATAATTACAAGAAAGATATAGGGTCCACATACTGAGTACAGGCGATTTTCTGACATGTAAACCGTGAACCAAAGAGCTTATCAGAATAGTACATATGAAGATAGATGCTTTCTAACATTTACCTACACAAAATAAAAAAGTAAAAGATATCGCCTGCCTATCTTACCATTCTCTCATACATCGAAATACAATCATTGCTGATAATGTTATGCATACTGAGATCTTGCCTTATGGATCTTGTTCTATCGAAAAGGAAGTCATGAACCACCTCAAATGCTTGTTCTCTTGACGACCATAAACCAAACAGCTAATCTGCAGTTTCTAACAAGAAGCACAAGGCCAAATTATATTTTGCAAATATACTCGTTAGGACAGAGTTTGACATGGTGAAAGCCCCCCGTCTTTCTCTACAACGCCCCCCCCCCCCCCCCCCCCCAAGGAATTACGTATATTGAAGCACTAGTTAGTTTGATCACGTAAAAGAACCATGCTCTATCAAGTATATTCATGAAGGATTTCATCACATCTTATCTAATGCCTTGTACTGTCTATTTGTATTTGACTTGAGCACTGAACGCCTTAACCGGCATATGTCTTCCGCCTGTTTATTCGTTGAAGACAACTGAATTCTTGAGGTTGATGGAAAAACATAGCGTCGTCTCCTAGATTATGTATGTTTTGGACAAATTCGTTGAAGGCAACTCAGTAAATTGGCTGCGCTTCTTAAATTGGCTGCGCTTCTTATATTATGAAGTATCAGTTGATCGACATACAATTTTCATTATGGGTCATCGAGAAACAACTCTATGTGTTCATTATGGGTCATCGAGAAACAACTCTGTTCATTATGGGTCATCGAGAAACAACTCTATGTGTTCGTAACACATAGGTATGGTTGCATACATCCGACCCTCCATACCCCGCTATAAGCGGGAGCCTCTAAGACAATGGGTAATGTTGTTGTTACAGGTTTTCATAGAAAAACCTATAAAATTTGTTTAGAACATCAACAACAAAGTATCTGCTCACAGTCGGCTGGACCCACTCCGACTAAACCAGAAAATCAGGCATTAACAATTTCTGTGACTGAGTCTCTTGTTCGTGATCTCTTGCAATACACTCCTTCACTAAAAACAGCTCAGGAAATATATTACTAAAGAGGGCCATGTCGTATGCGCGCGCGCGCGCACACACACACACATATATATATATATATATATATACACACACACAAAACACTAACAACGTTACCCCATTGCTTTAGAGGATCCTGCCTATGGCGGGGTATGAAAGGGTCAGACGTACGTACCATACTCATGCGTTAGAAACATACAGAGATTGTTTCCCTATGACCCATAATGAAAATTGCGTCAAACTGTGTCGATTAACTGTCACTTCACAATATAAGCGCAACCAATTTAGTGAGTCATTTTGTTTTATTCCATCATATACCAAAGTCAAAGAAGGGTGTGTCCTTGACTCCATTTTATGTGTGTGTATGTATATATTATGTAATCGATCACTTGTATTGCTCTAAAAGGTCCCTATTAAGAGTAGCAACGATTGACATCAGCCTTCTCTAAAGACATAAGGTCTTTGATCCAGAAGTGTTCATGAACCCTTGCTTGGCAAAAGTTCTTGTGATCAAGATGATTCGAATCATACCCTCAGGGCAAAGAGTTGGCTGAAGAAAGTGTTGCTAATCTGCCCAGTCACTGTGGCACAACTGACATTATTTTTCAAGCCTCCCTTTACCATCAAATCTATTATAGCACTGTCTCCACTACAATATTTTTGTTTCTATGTTCTTTTCTGTCCCACGACACCGGACTCCTCAGTGAAAAACTGGTAACTGGGAACAGTACTCCTGCCCTAAAAACCATGTCTGCAACAAACAAGAAGTAAACTTCGTTCTACACAAAATATTCAAACGTGAATTTATTAAGCAAACACTCCTCAATTTGTATTTACTACATTCCCTCACTAACACACTAGCACTATATCTCTATTACTATGTCATCATGCAGGTAAATATAGGGCCGAAAGTCTCACTGGAAGCAAACTCTCTATCTTTTAGGATGGAGGCATTGTTTGCATGTCTCTCACCCTCCTCAGACCCTAATGATAGATTTTGCTGTCATTGAGATATAGTGTATGTGTTGTTCTTGTTGTTTATTCTCTGAAAAGCGCCTGCATACTTCCTTGCATCTCAATAGCATTTATTAGCTCAAGATTATAGCATTAACCTCCGAATGAACAAACTCACCTACCACCAGTCAACATGATGCCAAAACAGAAAGTACATGTAATTGAATGATGCAAAGGCAGAATGTAGATACAAATACTAGAATTTTCAGAAATGGCTACCCAATGCACTTGCAACTGTGTACAAATTAGTCAAAATTATCCATTAACAATGACTCCTACAAAATTAAGATCAAGCATATGAGACGAGCTTACTTTGAATGCTTAAAACAGCACTCCAGCGCTTGATTCATGTATTCTACATGAGGCATCTTCAAAGTCTAATCCGGACAGTGTGCCTATCAAGTAACAAGAAGGATCATGATCATCGCTACAAGATTCTTAGTGGTAGCTGCATATATTTCGCCTCTGGTGTACATAATTTAATGCTAACAGACAATGTTTGCGAAGTCAGAAAAATGGACCAAAACCAAAAGAAGTAAGCCTACAAAATTTTCTACAGAAACCATTGAAAAAGAAAAATTGGGGGGAAGCTACCGCCGAACTTGCTGAGTTTCCAAATGCTGCAAAAGAATAACCGACCAAGGTTTTTGAACATTTCTGTCTGACGAATTTCGTCATCTCTATGTATGAAAATTCAAGAACCTCCTGCGAGATATTCTTCCAGTGTAGTAGCCAACCAATGAACAGAAACATGTTATTGCTTCAGCAATAACTCAGCAATCTGAACAGCATTAAGAGCTGCACCTTTGCGTATTTGGTCACCGCAAACAAAGATATCAAGCCTGTCAAATAACAAGAGATGCGTTGGGAGGGGGGGGGGGGGTTGTGTGTGTTAATATCTGATATCTATTAGCAACAATCAGAGAGTGTTAAGCTAAGCTGGACTAGTTACCCATAATCCCCATCTTGCGAAACATCACTACGTATTCTCCCAACTGCAACATCATCTTTGTTAGAAACTTCAAGTGGAGTGGGAAAATGATTGGCTGCTCGGTCATCAATAACCACCACGCCTGGAGACTGCTTAAGAATATCCCTTGCTATATCCTGGGCAAAAAACACAACAATGCATTAGAATTTTCAGTCTACTCAATGCAGATATGCTGTTTCAGTTCATCCAATGCAAGTATGGCTCTCTGGTCTATAGAGGGTCACTTTTTGTCAATTAAGCTCCTGACATGAATATTCTTGTTTCCAGTCCTTGATTGCTAAAATAGGATTGTTCTCGTATGAGGTGTCATAATGCTCAATGTGGAGGAGTATACTATATCAATATGGATATGAGTTGTTCCACAGTGAAAGCAACTGCTGGTTTAGGTTGTCTAAAAGTGCAAGATGTCGTTTAACAACTCGAGCCTTTTAACACTATGTAGGCTCAGATATATGGATCAATCATGCGTTTTATTTATTTTATTTTTTATTTTTTATTTTTGCTTTCGAGCCGTAGCCTAAATCTTACCCTCCTTGTGTGTCTCATAATACTTAATACATAATATGCATCTTTAGAATACGCATCTTCCAAAACCATAAAAACATCTCAACCGTGATTCAGGCCTAAGTACCTATAATTCTCACTTAAGTCTTATACACTCAACATGATATCGGCTACATGAATCAATTGTCTCCAATGTGCTCTATCACTGATAATATGTTGTCAAATTCTCATATACGTCATATTCTTCCTTATTGTCTCTCTCCATGTCTTCTTTGGTCTCCCACTCCCACGTTTAATATGCACCTCATTCATTGTCTCGTATCGCCTAACAGGTGCATATGTAGAACACATTTGCACATGTCCATACCATCTTAACCCTAACTTCGTCATCTTCTCATCTATACGAGTCGCCCCAACATTTCTCCTTGTATGTTCATTTCTTATTTTATCTTTTCTTCTACGTCCACATATCCATCTTAACATTCTCATTTCCACCACTCACATTCTTTCTTCATGCTCATGATTGATTGCTAACATTCAGACCATTATAGCAGTGTGGGTCTTACTGCTGTCATATAGAACGTTCTCTTAAGCTTTAAAGGTATTTTTCTATCACAAAGAAAATCTGATGCATTTCTCCATTTTAATCACTCAGTATGTACCCGATGATTCACATTCATTTCAATTTCTCCATCTTATTCATTATAAATAAAATTTTATAAGGCTTCACAGCTAGAAAGATAAAGTAAAAGGCCACATTGTGTGCCTCGCATTGGTTTTCTAATTTCTCCATCTATCTGTAGTATAGATTCTAAATACTTGAAACTCCCACTCAGATGACTCTCTTTGCCTCCGATTTCACACAAGGTTTGGAGGTCATTCTTTTGATGCTAAAATTAAATTTCATATACATTGTCCTTTTGACTCAGTTTCAAGCCCTTTTCCACTACTGTCTCCTGCCAACAATCTTGATTAGCATTGAGTCCTTCGCTAGTCTCATTGCACAATAACATCTGCAAAAGAGCTTTATCTTGAATATGTCGAGTGAGCTCATCCATAAATAAAACAAATAGGTATAGACTTAATGTCGATTTTTGATGTAAACTTACTATATAGGAAGCTCTAGGCTTAGTACTCCTAATTTCCTTACGTTTGTCATTGCATTCTCAACATGTCTTTAGTAATTTCTATATATGCAACTCTAACATCTTTCTTTTCAAGTATTCCCCCAAAAGATCTTTTGTGGGACTTTATCATATGTCTTTTACAAGTCAATGAAAATCATACAGAAATCCCGCTTCTTCTCTCGAAAACTCTAGCCTCCATTGTTGACCTTCACGACATAAACCTAAATTAATTTTCAGATACACTAGTCTCTTTACGAAGTCTTTTCTCAATCACTAACTCTAGAGCTTCAGTGTGTGGCTAATTAACTTAATTCCTCTATAATTTGCACAATCTTGTATAACTATTTTGCTTCTAAACAAAGAACCTAAAGTGTTTTTCCTTCACTGGTCAGACATCTTTCTGGTCTCCACAGTCTTGTTAAAAAGATATATGAGCCACATAATCCTTTCTTTCCATAGGCATTTTCATGCCTCAATTTGAATACCCTCAGTTCCAATCGTTTTATCATTTTTCATCTTTTTCAAAACATCTTCTACATCTGTCAAGCGAATTCTCCTACTATATGTTACATTTTTTTTATTTTCTTTAGAGTTACGTAACTCGTCCAATGCGAGTTCATCTCCCACTGATTCGTTATAAGTATCTTCTCCATCTGTCTTTTAATGCACTTTCCTCAACTAAAATCTTGCTATCTTCGTTTTTAAAGTGTTAAACTTGAGTCAAATCTTTTGTCTTTCTTTCTCTCGCTCAAGCAATTTTATACACATCAATTCCACCTTCTTTCGTGTCCAACCGCTTATAAATATCTTCAAAAGCTTTGGATTTGACTTCACTTACGGCCTGTTTAGCTTCTTTCTTTCTAAGCCTACATTTTTCTAAATTATGCTGATTCCTGCAAAGTTGAAGTGCCATATAACTAGTTTTTTTTGGTAATAACTTTATGTCGCACTTTTTCTTTCCACCACCAAGATTCTTTATTTGCAGGTGCTCGATCTTTTGACTCGCCAGGTGAATTTCTCTCTTTTTTTATCTTTACCGCTACATTCTATAACACTTCATTTGCAATACCACTTG
Organism: Eustoma russellianum; assembly: GCA_036186865.1. Classification (NCBI taxonomy): domain Eukaryota; kingdom Viridiplantae; phylum Streptophyta; class Magnoliopsida; order Gentianales; family Gentianaceae; genus Eustoma; species Eustoma russellianum. Next base: position 15,236,364 of record AP025071.1, read on the forward strand.
AATTTCTTAAGGCTTCTTATTCTAATACTACTGTTTTACAATCTGCTTGCTTAACTTCTTTCAAATTCCACCATTTTATCTTGGATTATATAGCCTTTGTTTTATCAATCGTCTATGTCAAATACAGACATACAACACTATAAGACGGTATTGTATCGCTAAACATTCTCTTGTGATCACTTTACAGTCCTTACAATCTCTTTTATCTTCCCTATAAGTCATGAAATATTCTATCTGCGACTTATTTGGTCCAATTTGAATAAAAACAAGTATTCATCTCTTTTTTTTAAAAAAAAAATTATTGTCACTATAAGGTCATACGATATTCCCAATCCAAAATTGGTATTCTTCCATCGCTCCTCTTACCAAAACCAATTTCATCGTGCACTTCATTGTAATCCTTATTCTCTTTACTAATATGTCTGTTTAAGTTTTCTCCTATAAAGAACATTTCACCTATTGATATTTCACGCACCACAACTTCTAAATCTTCCCAAAATCGAACATTTATAACCTCCTATAAATCCACTTGAGAAACATACACACTAATAATATTGATAGATTACTTTTCAAGCACCAACTTAAAGGCTATGATTCTATCTCTTTTCTCAACAACAATCATTGTTTCGTCTCTTAATAAGGCATCTATAAAAGCCCCAACTCCATTGCTTGTCTTAGTATTTCTTATATACCAGTGTTTAAATCATGAATTATACAGCATCCTACTTTTCTCACATATCCACTTTGTCTCTTGTAAACATAAAATATTTACTTTTCTCCTTATCATCGTGTCCACTATTTCCGTTGTCTTCCCCATTAGAGTTCTAATGTTCAATGTCCCTAGTATAATACTACTATCTAACTCAGCTTTTCCTCTCTTAGTATCAAACTTATGGCCTAAGAACTCTTACTTTGCTTATTTGACACAACATCCAAACCCTCATATGCAACGGACTTTGCCAAGGCACCGCATTCAGACCATAGGTGCGCTCTATATGGGGACATCCTATCATTCGCGCAATTTTTTGTTTGATTCACAATCATGTTTAGTAACAAAGTTTTACAATGGTTGTCAACCTAACGCAACCCTCCTTCTTTAATCGGTCTTGGGACCAGCAACTTTAAACAACAATTTTTTATTTTTTATTGGGTAAACAAGAAGTTTCACAAAGATGAATCAATGCGTCCATACGTGTGTGTGTAAATATATTTGCATATGTGTGTGCAAACAGGATATAGGAAAAAAGGATCTTTACATAGAACGATGCAACCAATAAATCGTCTTGTGTATTCATTTTGAGGGCTTTTAGTTCCAAAAGGTAAATCATCCAACTGCTTAACAGTTTTAAAATGAAAGGCGGCAGGTACTGATGCCTAGACTTTGCATACATATGTACTATAAAAATGACAAAATGTAGAAATAGTTAGGATAAAATAGTATATTTGTATTGTGTAATGTTACCGTTAGAATTGGTGGACCTACATTCTCTCTTTTCATTCTAGCCGTTGCCGTCTGTGGCATACTTTCCTATATATATTGTAGCTGTGTGATGTAATGCATAGTGAGAAATTCTATCTCAGTTTATTGAGCACAATTCATTGAGTACTGTTTAAATTCAAATCTTGATTGTTTATATGGTATCAGAGAAATCAGTTTATTAAGTTAAGTCATTTTTTGAAAGTTTTGTTTAGAACTTCTCCAGCGGATAGGTCTGAATATATTTGCAGGGAAATAGCAAGTTGCTCTACATTTGAAGATTTTATGTACTGCGGAAAGCAGCAAGAAGAAGTTTGAAATCGAAAACAAAAATGAGAAGAAGCTTCTGCTTGTTCACAGAAGTGGACTGGATATAGAAGTTCTTGACTGGATATAGAAGTTTTTGATATTGCAGAACGTTGAAAACACTCAAGAACTGCAGAAAGCAGAACATGAAGAAGGAGGTAACTTTACCGCGTTTTGATCGAAATTTTTTGTACAAAAAATTATGTGGTACAGTGTTTAAAAAAAAGGAAAAACAAATAAATAAATATTGAGAAAAGAAATCGTACAAAGATATATGCGGTGGGTACAAAATCTCGATTCTTTCTTCCACTGTCTTAAAGTGTGTGCCTCACACAATTAAATATCTATATTTTTGAAAAAGAAGGTCACGTGTCTTGCTGCATGTAAGACACGCCTTTTATCTCGAAAATTCAGAAGCTTCTCAAAGAAGCTTTGACAACTAATTCTGTCTAATTGTACCTTCTTCTCATTTTTCGTCTCATTTTTGAAAACTTGCTCTCTTTCTTCAAGCTGAAATTTCTTCTTCTTCCACGAAGAAGTTTTTCAACTCAAGAGCAAAGTTATCTGTTTTCCACAAATCTTCACTGTAACAATGTCTACTACTTCTACACCTACATCAGCTAGACGGACAGAAGGTGTTTCTCGTACTACAGAAATCACTTCTGGAAATCCATCCTTACCTTTATCAGGTACTATTGATAGTAACTCTGTGATGGTTACTAATCATAAACTTAATGGCCATAACTATCTTGCATGGAGCAAGGCTGTTGAACTATTCATTATGGGACGAGGTAAGGATGAATACCTTCAGAGCCACATGCAAGTTCCTTCCTCTACTGATCCCCGTTATCGTCAGTACAAGACTGAGAATGCCATGATTATGTCATAGTTACTCAGTTCAATGACACCTGAAATAGGGAATAACTTTATTCTCTATCCTACTGCTGCTGATATCTGGAAAGCAGCTAAAGAACTGTACTCCAAACTGATAACGTAGCAGAAATCTATGAACTAGAAACTCAGATTGCTGAGATTAAGCAAGGTGATCAATTGGTAAGTTCCTATTACTCCCAACTCACTCTGCTCTGGCAGCAGATTGATACATATGAAACTCACAAATGGGGATTACCTGCTGATGCTCTTGCATTTAAGAAATTTATTGAAACAAAACGAGTATTCAGATTTTTACAAGGATTACATAAGGATTTCGTCTCAGTAAGGAGTAGACTATTAGGAACTAAACCTTTTCCCACTTTAAATGCTGCTTTTCTGATGTAAGTTTAGAAGAGTCACGTATTAGAGTTATGATGGGTTCCTCTAATGTTGCATCGGATAGCTCTGCACTAGTAATGACCACTGAAATGCAAGAAAATACCTCTGTCTTAGCTGTATACAAAGGTTCATCCCAAGCTAGGAGACCATATTGCAAATTCGGTAACAAACCAGGTCATTCATATGATAACTGCTATACTAGGCCTGATTCAAAGGTACAACGTCCCAACTCTCGAAATTTTGGGGGTTCTTGGAAGAATAAGTCCTCTGGTTAGAAACCTCCTACCAATGACAACTGGCGAAGCAATGTCTCAAACAATAACTGGAAAGGAGGAAAAGATGGAAGATCTCAGGGGTCTATGGCACATTTTGTAAATCAGATAGATAATGAAGTAGAATGCAAGACAGAGTTTCAACCCAGGACTGAGATAACATCAGACCATCAGTTTAGGCAAGGCACTAATCATGATCCACCTATTCAACAACAACTGGATGCCATTTTTAAACTTCATGGAAAACAGCAGGACAAAAACAACTTCACTAACTCACCAACAATGTCTATTGCTACTATGGCTCATTCAGGTATCATAGATAATTTGCATGTTACATGGATTGTTGACTCTGGTGCGTCTAATCACATGACTCATGAAAAAACTCTTTTAAATAATTACGAACCATTTTCTGAGCCTAAATTTGTTGAGGTAGCTACTGGTCTTAAGGTTAACATACTTGGGACTGGTACTGTTCTGCTTGCCCAGGGGTTAAAGCTGTTTAAAGTACTCTATATTCCTGCTCTTAATTTTAATCTAATCTCCGTACGAAAGTTTACTCTTGATAATCATTGCATTGCCTCCTTCTCACCCTCTGAAGTTATATTTCAGGGGAATCCTTCGGGGGAGAAGATTGGCAATGCTAGAGTATAAAATGGACTCTATATTTTTGGGGCAGCAAAAAAGGGTGCAAACTCCAACAAGTGTTGCATTGCTGAGTCCAGTTGTATTAATAGCTCAAAACTGGAACTTATTTTGTTGTGGCATTATCGTCTTGGTCATCCAAACTTTGTATATCTTAAGAAAATCATGCCTCAGTTATTTTTGAATATTGATCCTGTAGGTATCAACTGTGATGTTTGTGAATTAGCTAAACAGACTAGGGCTGTTTATCCTTCTAAACAATATGTTCCCTCTAAAGCTTTTAATTTAATCCATTCTGATATTTGGGGACCTTGAAGGGTAAGCAATATTAACGGTGCAAGATGGTTTATTACGTTTGTGGATGATCACACAAGAATCACTTGGGTATTTCTCATGAAAAACAAGTCTGATGCTAATAGGATTATCCGGAACTTTGTTATTTTTATTAAGAATCAGTTTAATTCTACTATTAAGACCTTACGGTCTGACAATGGACTTGAATATATGGATAAATCTGTTCAGGAATTCCTGATTAATCATGGAATACATCATCAAACTTCTTGCACCTATACACCTCAGCAAAACGGGGTTGCTGAGAGAAAAAATAGGCACTTACTTGAAGTCACAAGGGCTATTATGTTCACTAAACAGGTACCTAAATTTTATTGGGGAGAGGCTATTCTAACTGCCACTTATCTAATTAACAGAATGCCTTCAAGAATTTTATCTTTCCAAACTCCAGTTGATATCCTTACGGCAAGTTTTCCTCATACAAATCTCATCTCAGTTCTGCCAGTTAAAGTATTTGGCAGCATAGCCTATGTTCATCTTCCATCACACATGAGAGGAAAGCTGGATCATAAATCAACTAAATGCATTTTTATTGGATACTCTAATACTCAAAAAGAATATAAGTGTTATGATCCTCATTCCAAGAGAATATTTGTTACTTTAAATGTTAAAATTGATGAGCATTGTTCCTATTATGGTGAGTCAAAGACTTCTGAAAGATCTTCTGCCTATCATGATTTTTGGAATATTATTGATATTGCTACTACTACTAATCTTGACACCAATCTGTCAAGTACTATTTCTGATTCTAATACAGGTATTGATGTAGAAATGAGTATTGAAATAGTCAAGTGTAAATAAGCATACTGCATTGTAAATACAAAAAGGATAATATAGTATAAATTGTATGTAAATATTAGGAAAACTGTTAACATCAGTTAACATGAAATTAGCCGTTAGAAAAGCATATGACCGTTGGAACAGAAGAAGTTAGAATAGGTATGAATTATACTCAACCAGTATGTTTGAAGTTAAGAAAAAAGTTTCTCAGTTCATCAATTGTTTTTACTCTATCAATGATAACACAGTGGTGTAAAATTGTTCATGGTATCAGAGCCTTCTATTGAGAAAAGGAAGAAGGGTGTATCTAAATATTGAGATTGTTTAGTTTTTCGTTTCCTTCAGGATATTTGTCTGAATATCTTCTTCTTCTTCTAAAAACCAGTTCTTTGAACGACTGAGGCAATATATTGGTTTAATCTAAATTGCTTACTGGAAAAAGGGTTGCTTCCTGTATTCCCTCTGATAAATTTCTTCGCGAAGAAGACGAAAGTACTCTGTACAATTGCTCAATCTCTTTGTGCTACAAACACCAAAATTACTAGCCTATAATTAGGTGACACGTGTCACTCTTATCTCAACTCATTGCATTGATTTTTTTCTCGTTGAATTTTCTCGATAATTCTGGAAAAGAAAAAAAATAAATATATCAATATCAGATAAACATGTAGTGAGCCACGTTTACTTACATGCATGTTCCCACTTGGTGTACAACTTGTGTAAAGGAAAGGTGTAGCTTTGTCCACGTGTATTCCACTAAGCTTTTCTCAGTTTTTGTACTAACTTAACCCACGTGATTACTGAATCAGCCGAAAGCAAAAACCTGCTTTTCTTCTTACGTCTCTCAGAGGTCCTATCACAGTACCTCTATTTTTCTTACCGCTGAAAGTTAAAATTTCACTCAAAATTTCTCAGATCTCTTTGTTCATCTTAGAAAATTTGTTATCTTACCTCCAAAAACTTCACAATTGTTCTTCTTATTGAGTCATGGCTGAGCAAACCGCTTCAACTGATGCCTCTGCAGTTCCTTCATCCGTGGAGGAGATAACAAATCCACCACTACCAGCACCAAATTTACCCAGCTCAATAGACAGCAACTCAATAATGATTATCAACCACAAACTAAATGGTTCAAACTACTTATCTTGGAGTAAGGCTGTAGAAATGTTTGTGGTAGGGCGTGGGAAAGATGAATACTTGTATGGTGATGTTACTATTTCTATTGCTACTGACCCACGTTTCAGAACCTGTAGATCTGAAAATTCCATGGTTATGTCATGGTTAATTAATTCCATGACACCAGAAATCGGAGACAACTTTATGCTGTACACTACAGCAGCTGAGATCTGGAGAGTGGCAAGAGAGCTTTATTCAAAACGAGATAACATTGCAGAAATCTATGAACTGGAAGCAAAGGTTCAGGAGATTAGACAAGGGGATAACACAGTCACTACCTACTACTCCCAGTTGACAAAGCTCTGGCAGCAGATTGATATGTTTGAAGCTATTGCATGGACCTCTCCAGCTGATAATAAACTATTCCGTGAGTATATGAGGTAAAAAGGGTATTTAGATTTCTAAATGGCCTTAATAAGGAACTAGATTCTGTCCATAGTAGGATTCTAGGAACTAAACCACTACCTAGTCTGAACACAGTTTTTTCAGAGATAAGACATGAGGAGAGTCGCATGAAGGTGATGATGGGGTCACAACCAAGTCCTAATGTTGAGTCTTCAGCTTTAATTTCTACTAACCTAGTTCATTCTTCATCTTCTTTTTCCAAAGCTTCTGAAAATACTGGGTATACTGTTAGGAAAAACTCAGGGGGAGGAAACAACAAATATAAGGCGTCTATTATATGTAGGTTTTGTAAGAAATCTGGTCATAAGATAGAAGAGTGTTTTAAACTACAAAGAATTAAGGATTCCCAACAACAAAATCCTGGGTTTAGACCACCATCCCAACACACACAGTATCCACAGGGTTTTCAACCTCGCATGCAGAATAGTTGGAACCAGAACCAAGGACCAAATCCACGTTTTTCACCCAACTGGGGACCATCAAAAGGTTCTGTGGTTAATACTGCTAACTTTCAAGATTTCTCTGATTCTCAGTTACCAACATAGGGACAAGTTGAAGCTCTTTTACAGTTACTCTCAAAGAAGCAAATAGGAGAAGGATCTCAAATGCTGGGATCTGAAGTTGTAGAAATATTGTAAATAAATAGGTTGAGTATTTATGTAAATATATAAATTAGAAAAAGTAGGTTACCGTTGGGTTCACAGAAATGTTACCGTTATAATACCTTGTATATATGTTCTAAACCTTGCAACTGAAAGATAAGCTGATAGATCAGCATTTTCATTCATTGTTCTCTACGCCATCTTTACTACTTTTGAATGTTTGGATTCCAATCATTATTCAGGGGTTTATGTGTAAATTCTATATGGTATCAGAGCAAGGTTGCTCAAATCTGAAATTATTCATCTCTAAAGAATTTTTTGGAATCAAGGTTCTGTCTGAAATATTTTTTGCCAGTTTATAGACTGAATCATCGCATTACCCCATCAAGGTTCTGTTCGAAATATTTACTCTTCAAATATTCTAGTACCTTCTCGAAATTAAATATATCTCCTCTGTGGAACTTTATCAATAGTGAGAATCAACGGAAAAATTTCACATTGCTTCGAGAAAATTCGTTGAAGGGCCGAGAAACTGACTGTAAGTTGGTAGAAAATTCCCAAGCTAAGGGTCTTCTCAAATTGAAGAAGAAGGATTTTTCACGTGGTCGGACAATTTTTCTCAAATATCTCTTTTAATTCTTCTTCTGTGAAGTTGAGTTGGAAGAAAAGCAAGAAAGTTGAAAGGTAGAAGAAGACGAGGTTCCGTTTCCCTCCGTTTGTTTCTCTGTTTGCTTCAGAATTGAACACAGTACACGAATACAAGAAAATTATTTGGTGGAGCAAGTTTGAGTGGAATCCACGTGGTGATTACAGGGAATCCATGTATTACATCAAGTGTTTATAATTTTTTTTTTTTCTCTTTTCCCGGGTCTGCTTCCTCGAGAAGCTTCTTGGCAAATAACAATATTAAAATACAAAGCTTCCTTGAGAAGCTTGTCACCATTTCCGAGGCCACTACGTTTTCATACATTTTTTCAAATTTTATAGGGTATCCTCAATTTCATCGACATTTTTTTCTGGTCTAAGTATTATTTCTTCTCTCTCACTTCTATTCTTCATTTTTGAAGTTTCATCCCCTTCCTCGTCTCTAAACAAAACGCAGTCTCATACTCTTCTTCTTATCTTCATCTTCTTCTCTGTTTCCTCAGTAATCGTTTCGTATTAAACTCAGACAGTGTCTGATACTCATGAACCCTCCTCTACCACTGCTATTTCACCTCCTACTGCAGAAATCACAAGTGATACTCCTACAAATACTTCTCTTGTCTGCCTAGCTCCATGGACGGAAACTCTCTGATGGTGACTAATCATAAACTTACTGCACTAGTGACCAATTTTTCTACTAATATCACACCTAAGACTTTTACTGGAGGTGCTATCCTTGCATGTAGCACATCTCATCAGCAACTGTGCGGAACACACACAGGAGGGACGAGTTTCGTGGCCAACACTACAGCTAGAGAAACCTCAGTTACTGACTCTGCGTCCAATCCAGGTTGGAAATTGTCTCAACAGGTGGAAGCTTTAGTGCAACTCTTGACACAACAACAGCTGGCTGGAAAACCTTCTACCCGACAGTCTATCCCTATTCAGTCCACTGTTTCCTCGGTAACAGGTACCCCGGTCAAATGGTTCTCGGTGTTCTTGGATAATTGATTCAGGGGCATCAGATCATATGACCTATAATTTAAGTTTTTTTCATACATACCAATCTTTTACTAGTCCCAAACGGGTAACAATTGCTAATGGGGTTAGTCTAAATGTCATGGGGAAAGGGACAATTACACTCACTGATGGATTAATATTATTGGATGTTTTATATGTTCCCTGTCTTAATTTTAACCTGATTTCTATTGGTAGAATAACAAAAGATAATAACTGCTGGGCATTGTTCTCATCCTCAGAATGTTTCTTTCAGGAGAAACATTCAAAGAAGATGATTGGCAATGCTAGACAGTTGAATGGTTTATACATGCTTCGGGTGGGAGAGAAAAAACCTGGTTTTATTTTGGGACTGTCATCAGATCAAAGTACTGGTTTATGTAATAGGAAAGAACGGGAACAGTCTGTTTTTGGAACTTTTTCACCACGGAAAACTTCAATTTGTAATAGCTCTAAATCTATTTCATGTGCTAATCAGAAAACAACTGAAATAGGTGATATTTTGCTGTGGCACAATAGGATGGGTCATCCTAATTTTGTGTATTTGAAGAAATTAATGCCTCATTTATTTACTAATGTGAATGTTAGTTCATTAAGGTGTGATACGTGCATTTTTTCCAAGCAAACCAAAAGTAGTTACTTACCAAGACCATACACACCCAGTTCACCTTTCAATCTCATTCACTCAGATATTTGGGGTCCCTCTAGAGTGGCGAATGTTAATGGTGCTAGATGGTTTGTTACATTTGTTGATGATCACACTAGGTTAACTTGGGTATACCTTATGAAAAATAAAAATGAAGTAGGCCGCATAATTCGGACCTTTATATCCCTGATTAAGAACCAGTTTGAAACCACTGTAAAAGTTTTTAGAAGTGACAATGGTGCGGAGTATCTTGACAAAGAAGTCAAGGACTACCTAAGTGATTTAGGTATTCATCATCAAACATCTTGTGTTTATACCCCTCAACAGAACGGAATTGCTGAACGTAAAAATAGACATTTATTGGAGGTTGCTAGGGCACTTATGTTTTCAATGCATGTACCTAAATTCTATTGGGGGGAAGCCATACTTACTGCAACATATCTTATCAATAGAATGCCATCAAGGATTTTATCTTTTAAGACTCCAAAAGAGACGTTATTGAGTATTTATCGGAACACTAAACTGCTTTCTTCTTTGCCTCTTAGAATGTTTGGATGCATAGTATTTGTATATATACCATCTTCCTCACGTAGTAAGTTGGACAAACACACACATAAGTGTATATTTCTAGGATATTCTAGTACCCAAAAGGGATATAAATGCTATTGCCCATTACTTAAGAAAATGTTTGTCTCTTTTGATGTAGTCTTTGATGAACAACATGTTTTTTACTCTTCTGATGTGGCTCAACAGAAACCCACTTCACTAGATGAATATTGGAGTATTCTCGATATTATGACTTTTACACCTCATAGTGTACCAAACACTTTGTGTCCTGTGTCTCAGCACCCGGAGAACGCCATCAAGGCGAAAGGAACTGAACCAGCAGCACCAAATAATGTCAGTGGCAGAATTGAGCTGCCAATTACACAGGTATACACTAGGCGCTCTAAGCCTATACCAATTCAAAATGAACCTTCACCAATTCATGACAACCACAACCACCCTGATGATTTGCCAATAGCTATCCGGAAAGGGGTGAGGGAATGTACCAAGCATCCATTATACAACTTTCTTGCATATGGCCGTTTAGGATCCTCCCTTAAGGCATTCACTTGCTCGCTAGATAGTCAAAAAATCCCAAATAATATAGAGGATGCATTAAGGGAGCCTAGGTGGAGAGATGCAGTCAATGATGAGATGCGAGCCTTGTTAAAAAATAACACATGGGAACTAGTTACAATCAAACCGGGGGTTAAAACTATTGGATGTAAGTGGGTATTTTCTATCAAGTACAACGCAAATGGAACAATAAGTAGGTACAAAGCTAGATTAGTTGCAAAGGGATTCACTCAAACTTATGGAATAGATTACTTAGAGACGTTTGCCCCTGTTGCCAAGTTAAACACTGTGAGAGTCATTTTCTCGTTAGCTGTGAATCTTGATTGGTGTTTGTTTCAATTAGATGTAAAGAATGCTTTTTTAAATGGAGATTTGCAAGAACTTGTATATATGGATATTCCTCCAGGTTTTAAGACCAATGATAACAGTATGATGGTTTGTAAACTAAGGAAGTCATTATATGGATTAAAACAATCTCCGCGTGCATGGTTTAAACGCTTTACTACTGTGGTTACTGATTTCGGTTTTAAGCAAGCCCACTGTGATCATACCTTGTTTATACGTTTTTCTGAGAGTCATAAGATCACTATACTTATTGTGTATGTTGATGATATCATACTTACTGGAAATGATAGTAATGGCATTTTCCTAATAAAACAACAACTATCAAAAGAATTTGAAGTAAAGGATTTAGGAAAGTTGAGGTATTTTTTGGGAATGGAAGTTTCTAGGACTAAGAATGAAATGAGTATCTCACAAAGAAAATATGTTTTGGATTTATTAAAAGAAACTGGAATGTTGGGGTGCAAGCCAGCTCTTTCACCCATTGAGCCCGGTTTTAAAACCAAAGATGAATGGGACATGACTCCTACTGATAAGTTACAATATCAAAGATTAGTTGGTAAACTGATTTACTTATCTCATACTAGACCTGATATATGTTATGCAGTAAGCTTTGTTTCTCAATTCATGCATGCACCAACTACTGAACATCTTAAGGCTGCTTTGAGAATTCTCAGGTATTTAAAAGCTGCACCCGGACAAGGATTGTCATTCAAGAAGGGGACCGACCGAAGAATACTTGTCTATACGGATGCGGATTGGGCAGGATCCAAGTCTGATATGCGTTCTACTACTGGTTATGGGACATTTGTTTGGGGGAACCTAGTGACGTGGAGAAGCAAAAAACAAACTGTTGTGTCACGAAGCAGTGCAGAGGCTGAGTTGAGAGCTCTTGCCTTAGGGATATGTGAAGGATTATGGTTGAAGAGAATATTGGAGGAGCTAAAGATGGATGCATTACTACCTATCAGAGTATATTGTGATAATATTTCTGCTATTAATATGGCTGAGAACCCGATTCAACATGACAAATCCAAGCACGTTGAGATTGATCGACATTTCATCCGGGAAAAAATTGAAGACAGAGTTATCTCTCTGAAGCATGTGGCATCAAGAAATCAAATTGCGGACATTTTTACAAAATCTGTGGCTATAAACATCTTTAGATCATTAGTTGACAAGCTTGGTTGTATTAATATATACACCAAGCTTGAGGGGGAGTGTAGAAATATTGTAAATAAATAGGTTGAGTATTTATGTAAATATATAAATTAGAAAAAGTAGGTTACCGTTGGGTTCACAGAAATGTTACCGTTATAATACCTTGTATATATGTTCTAAACCATGCAACTGAAAGATAAGCTGATAGATCAGCATTTTCATTCATTGTTCTCTACGCCATCTTTACTACTTTTGAATGTTTGGATTCCAATCATTATTCAGGGGTTTATGTGTAAATTCTATAGAAGTCACTCAACCAAACAACATGCAGGCTACTATGGCTTCTAAAGGTACATGGTCACATGAGAAGAGGACCTCCTGGATAATAGATTCAGGAGCCTCAGATCATATGACCTTTGATTTATTTAGTTTGCAGAATTACAAAGCTTTTCCAAAATCAAAAACAGTAACGATAGCTAGTGGTAGTAATTTACAAGTTTTGGGTACAGGAACTGTTCGTCTCACACCTACTATAATATTGCATGATGTTCTGTATGTACCAGAACTAAACTTTCATCTAATATCGATAGGAAAGTTAACTGGTGATAATGAGTGTTTAGCATTGTTCTCATCTTCTTCATGTTGGCTTCTGCAGAGGGCTACATTGAAGATGATTGGCAATGCTAACAAACTAAAAGGATTGTACATCATCAACTCACAAGATAAGGAACAAGTCTTGGATGCCATTGATTGCTATAAGAAGATTTTTTGTAACAGAATTGGATTTGGCACTGCGAGTAATGATTCACAAATTGAATCATTCTATAGTTCCAAATATAATTTAGAATCTAGATCCCAGATTATGGAAGATATTTTGCTATGGCATAATAGATTAGGGCATCCTAATTTTGTGTACTTGAAAAAATTAATGCCAGATTTGTTTGATCAAGTAAATGTGCATACTCTTAAATGTGAGACTTGTATCCTTGCAAAACAAACACGGGTGAGTTATTTACCAAAGGCGTATGAACCAAGTTCACCATTTAATCTGGTTCATACGGATGTTTGGGGACCATCAAGAGTGGCTACTCTTAATGGGTCAAAATGGTTCATACTATTTGTTGATGACCATACAAGAATAACTTGTGTTTACTTAATGAAACACAAAGCTGAAGTAGGGAAAATAATTAAAGATTTCATCAGTCTTGTCAAAAATCAGTTTGATACTACAATTAAAGTCCTTAGAAGTGATAATGGGCAGAGTATTTTGATAAGGAAATAAAGGAATATCTGACAGCTATGGGAATTCATCACCAAACTTCATGTGTATACACACCTCAGCAAAATGGTATTGCTGAGAGGAAAAACCGACATTTATTAGAAGTTGCTAGATCTATAATGTTTGCAATGAATGTACCAAAGTTTTATTAGGGGGAAGCTATTCTTACTGCAACATATCTAATAAATCGTATGCCTTCTAGAGTATTATCATTCAATACCCCAAAATCACATATGATCCAGCAGTATCCTCATTCAAAACTATTTTCTGAATTGCCATTTAAGAAATTTGGTTGTATTCTTTATGTGTATACTCCACTTCACCTTAGAACAAAGTTAGATAAGAAAACTGTTAGGTGCATTTTCTTGGGTTATTCAAGTACCCAGAAAGGTTATAAATGTTATTGTCCTATCACACGAAAAATGCATGTATCCTTAAACGTAATATTTGATGAGAACCGTTCATATTATGATTCTGGAAATACTAAACAGGAGTCAGTTTCTGATGTGCAAAGTTACTGGAATATTCTGGATATTGTAACAAGTATATCTCCTGATAATGTTCAGACTAACAATTTAGATGTCAACGAACAGCAAAAAGGTATTGCAGGACAAAGACAGGAGTCACTTGTATCAGCTGAATATTCACCTGAAGCACCTGGCAACAGAATAGGTCTCAGATCGGTTGGGCCTATCACATGAGTATACACACGTCGCAGCAATCTGAATGATGGACTACAGATACTAACAGCTGAAGACCCTGGTAACAATGTTGATAATCTACCTATTGCATTACGGAAGGGAGTTCGTGAGTGTACTAAACATCATCTTTATACTTTTTTAGCATATGATAGATTAGGGAGTAGCCTAAAAGCATTTACATGTAATGTAGACAAACAATGGATTCCATCAAACATCAATGAGGCTTTAACTGATCCTCATTGGAAGGAGGCTGTTAAGACCGAACTGGATGCCTTATTAAAAAATAGAACCTGGGATATTGTGTCAGTTATACCGGGAGTCAAACCTGTAGGTTGCAAATGGGTTTTTACCTTAAAATATAACTCAAATGGAACAATTAGTGGCTATAAGGCAAGGTTAGTTGCGAAAGGTTTTACTCAAACTTATGGAATATATTACATAGACACATTTGCACCCGTAGCCAAATTGAATACCATCCGTATTATTTTTTCTGTAGCAATAAATCTTGATTGGCCTTTATTTCAATTAGATGTTAAAAATGCTTTTTTAAATGGTGACTTACATGAAGTAGTTTATATGGACATTCCTCCCGGATTAAAGAATGATGAAAATCAAAATATGGTCTGTCAACTTAGAAAATCATTATATGGACTTAAACAGTCCCCAAGGGCATGGTTCAAACGGTTTACTATGGCAGTTGTGAAATATGGATTTACTCAAACTCAAAGTGATCATACTTTGTTTATTCGTTTTTCTAATAGTCAGAATATAACTGTGCTAATTGTTTATGTTGATGATATAATACTTACAGGAAATGATTATGATGGAATAAAGACAATTAAGAAACAGTTATCTAGGGAGTTTGAGGTCAAGGATCTAGGTAGGTTACGGTATTTTCTAGGTATGGAAGTGGCTAGAAATAGTAATGGTATGTGCATATCTCAAAGAAAGTATATATTAGATTTATTAAATGACACATGAATGTTAGGCTGTAAACCAGCTATTACCCCTATGGAACCCGGATATAAACCTAAGAAAGACTGGGATAACACACCTACGGATAGATTACAGTATCAACAACTAGTAGGAAAACTTATTTATTTGTCACACACTCGACCAGATATATGTTATGCTGTTAGTTTTGTTTCACAATTTATGCATAATCCCACTAACATCTAACTGCTGCTTTGAGAATTCTCAGATATTTAAAAGCTGCACCAGGTCAAGGATTGATGTTTGCAAAGACTACAAATAGACAGCTTCTAGTTTACACAGATGCAGACTGGGCTGGTTCAAAGGTTGACATGCGCTCCACTACCAGATATGGTACATACTTATGGGGAAATCTAATTACGTGGAAAAGCAAGAAGCAAGCAATAGTGTCAAGAAGTAGTGCAGAGACAGAATTGCGGGCTTTAGCACTCGGACTGTGTGAAGGATTATGGGTTAAAAGAGTTATTGAAGAATTACGTCAAGAAATCATTATGCCTATCCGGATTTATTGTGACAATATTTCTGCCATTAATATGGCTGAAAACCCCATACAACATGATAAGTCAAAGCATGTGGAGATTGATAGACATTTCATAAGAGAAAAAATTGAAGATGGTGTTATCAAGATCGAACATCTTCCATCAACTGAACAAGTGGCTGATATCTTCACAAAACCAGTGGCCACACGCACTTTTCTTATGTGTAAACAAACTTGGTTGTATAAATATATACACCAAGTTTGAGGGGGAGTATAGAAATGAGTATTGAAATAGTTAAGTGTAAATAAGCATACTGCATTGTAAATACAAAAAGGATAATATAGTATAAATTGTATGTAAATATTAGGAAAACTGTCAACATCAGTTAACAGGAAATTAGCCGTTAGAAAAGCATATGACCGTTGGAACAGAAGAAGTTAGAATAGGTATGAATTATACTCAACCAGTATGTTTGAAGTTAAGAAAAAAGTTTCTCAGTTCATCAATTGTTTTTACTCTATCAATGATAACACAGAGGTGTAAAATTGTTCAATTGATAATGCTCTTGTTCGTAAGGACGGTAGACCTCCAATAACAAAAGTCTATCATCGAAGAGAACAGGTACAGATCAAGGATCCAGTAGTACAACAGCAAGATTCTTCTAATATTGAAGAATCATCAGACTCACTAGGTATTACTCAACCAAACTGTTCAGAATCCACTGCTAATACTTCTGGAACTGAGGTACATCATCTAGATTGTATTATTGATGAAAGACCAATTGCTATCCGAAAAGGTACAAGAGAATGTACTAAATACCCCTTGCATAAATATGTGTCACATGCTTCTCTTTCTCCTAGTTTTTGTAATTTTACTACAACATTAGATTCTCAAGCACTTCCTCCTACAATTCATGATGCCTTAAATCATCCTTTGTGGAACAATGCTGTGAAAGATGAAATGCATGCTTTAGAGAAGAATAAAACCTGGGAGTTGGTAGATAAGCAAGATTCTATGAAGACAGTAGGGTGTAAATGGGTTTTTTCACTTAAATATAATGCTGATGGGACTATAAATAGGTACAAAGCTCGTCTTGTAGCTAAAAGTTTTACACAAACTCATGGTATTGATTTCTTAGAAACATTTGCACCAGTTGCCAAACTTAATACTATTCGTATTGTGTTCTCTATAGCAGTTAATCTAGACTGGAGATTGTTACAATTGGATGTCAAGAATGTCTTTTTAAATAGTGATTTAAGTGAAGAAGTTTATATGGACATACCCCCTGGTTTTATGAATTCTAATAACTGCACTAAAGTATGTCGTTTAAAGAAAGCCTTATATGGGTTAAAACAATCTCCCCGTGAATGGTTTAGAAAATTTACTAATGTAGTTATTGACTATGGTTTTGTTCAAGCACATAGTGATCACACCTTGTTTGTAAAAAGACGAGAATCTGGAATAATGACTGTTCTACTTGTTTATGTAGATGATATTATTTTAACTGGTAATGATAACAAAGGAATTGATGAAATCAAGCATCATTTAGCCACAGTGTTTGAGTTAAAAGACCTAGGAGCTCTTAGGTATTTTCTTGGTATGGAAGTTAGTAGAACCAAGAAAGGTATTTGTATATCTCAAAGAAAATATGTGCTTGATCTATTTTCTGAAGCTGGTATGCTAGGGTGTAAACCTTCTTCTACTCCAGTTGATATTCGGTCTAAATCACAAGATCCTGGACAGGATTTTATTGATAAACTTAGCTATCAAAGACTTGTTGGTAAGTTAATTTACCTATCTCACACAAGACTGGACATTCGTTACGCTGTCAGTTATGTTAGCCAATTTATGCACAAGCCCACTAATTTACATCTAACTGCAGCTATGAAGATTCTTAGATACCTAAAAAGAGCTCCTGGTCAAGGTCTCTATTTCCAGAAAAATACTCACAGAGATCTAATTGTTTTTACTGATGCTGATTGGGGGGTCTTCTACAGACATGAGATATACTATTGGGTATGTAACCTTTTTATGGGGAAATTTTGTTACTTGGCGTAGCAAGAAGCAAGCTGTTGTTGCACGTAGTAGCACGGAAGCTGAGTTAAGAGCATTAGCACTTGGTCTATGTGAAGGACTTTGGATAAAACGTGTTTTGATGGATCTTGGTCAACCTATTTTGCTGCCTATTCAGATACATTATGACAATATATCCGCTACTCACATGATTGAAAATCCTATACAACATGATAAGTCCAAACATGTTGAAATTGATCGACACTTTATCCGGGAAAAGCTTGAAAGCAACATCGTCAGGATTGCACATATCTCATCTAAGAATCAAACAGCAGACATGTTTACTAAACCATTAGCAGTTTCAGTTTTTTATGACATGTTAAGCAAGCTTGGTTGTATTAATCCCTACACCAAGCTTGAGGGGGAGTGTAGAAATAGTTAGGATAAAATAGTATATTTGTATTGTGTAATGTTACCGTTAGAACTGGTGGACCTACATTCTCTCTTTTCATTCTAGCCGTTGCCGTCTGTGGCATACTTTCCTATATATATTGTAGCTGTGTGATGTAATGAATAATGAGAAATTCTATCTCATTTTATTGAGCACAATTCAGTACTGTTTAAATTCAGATCTTGATTGTTTATAAGAAGTAGATACCTCATCTAGTTCCAAGAATATGAACTGTAATAAAGATTTGAAATATCTGAAGAATTACATCATGTTGAGATTTCTCAAACATAAGACATTTGAAATATTTGAAGAATTACTTCATGCAGAGATTCCTCAAACTCAAGACATTTGAAATATCTGTAAAATTACCTCATGCAGAGATTTCTCAAACTGAAGATTGACACTCTCAGCATGTGCACGCATAACTGGAACTCGTATGCATGTTGCAGTTACTTTAACATTTGTGTCCCCCTGCAGCAGAGAGCAGATGATACTATATCTTTTAACTAAACCATCTGAAGTTCATCCATTCTAAAAACAAAGAAATAATCAGGTAAACAGTGGAAAGGAAAAATCACTAACCCATATCTTCCTTGTCTCTTTCACTAGTTTCATTTCCTCTTCGTTGTAACCATTAGACAAAACAGGAGCATTATGGGAGAACAGATTGAAGGCATACTGCATACCAAAAGTAGTTAGGTATGATCTATGATTATGCCAATGGAATATGATATCCAACAAAATAGAATTGATTAATTAACCTGCTGCGTAAATATATTACATGTTGGCTTCTTTCCCTCCAGGACCTGTATCCAAGAGAAAGCAAGTGAATCCAATGATCAGGTGAAATAGAGCTTCTTTCATACGGATCAAACATGTCTAAGCACAGTGCTGACCTCACGAGTCTGCTGTTCAAGCTCTTCCATTGCAGCAGCACCTGCACCACTAGCTGCCTGGTAAGTACTAACTACCATGCGTTTAACCTGCAAGTTCCACGTTACCCAATCAGAACCTTTCACAAACAAAAAAAGGGGCAATACATGATCTAGTAGAACAGCGTCAGTAGAAAAATTTCTTAAGGGTGACTCCAGCAAGCAACCATATCAAAATAAAACTTTCTACTGTTCAAAATATCCAAAGAGCTTGTAAAATCTTATTAGTCCAAATGTCCAAGAACAACGAATTATCACAGGTTGGGAAAAAAGATGCAAAAAATTACACAAGTGAGCAGTTGAAATAGTTGAAGCAACACATACTCTATGACAAATCATGCACTGCTTTTCGGTAATAACATGGTGCTTTCAGCATTGTTGCAGCAAATGCAATTCCTACATGATGTATATGAATTCGCATATGTTACTTCACTCCTGATTTACCAACACGTTTTAAGAGAGCACAAACTTGAAATTTCTTCTCTTACTCCTTAAAATACTTATATGCAAGTCACAAGAACCTGTCTTTTCTGAGATACAAAGAGTCATGCTTTCACCCAACCCCTCTTTGTTCCTCCCTAGTCTACTATCTTTTTACAGCATTTAAATTGTAAACAAGTAACATGTAAACTCCTTAGTGAATTAGAACAGGATAATATGATGTTGAGCACAAAGGAAGCAGCAAAAGCCTAAACAAGAAACGACGAACAAGGATTAACCAAAGCATGAAGAAGAAAACACTGAAAACAGAAGTTGGAAATCAAGAAAATTTAACCCAACATAAATCCCATAAAGCCAAAGCCTAAACAAGAAACGCCAAACAAGAATTAACCAAAAAAATGAAAGAAGAAAACACTAAACACAGAAGTTGGAATTCAAGAAATTGTAACCACCACAGAAATCCCATTAAAAAAGCAGAAGACTTTCAATCCCAAGAACTCAAATGAATATATGAAATTAACATTTCATTAGGTAGAAATCCAAGCCAAGCCGACCCCTCGCCTTAGCATAACGATGTAGTGGAGTAACAGCCATCAAACAAATAATAGTCGAACAATTCGGGTTCGCAATTAGAGCCCCTTTTCCACTAAGAAGCTTAATATGCTCCATAGCTTCCGGATTAACCTCTGGAATCACAAGCGGCACCCCATCATCCATTCTAAAAGCAGAGCTATTATCCACTACAATGGCACCATTTTGAACCGCCAAAGGCCCAAACTTTCTACTAATAGAGCCGCCAGCACTGAAGAGAGCAATATCAATGCCCTCAAAGCTATCTTCAGTTAGCTCTTCAACAGTGTAGTATTTATCTTCGAAGGTTATTTGCTTGCCAGCTGAGCGTTTGCTAGCGAGAAGCTTGAGGGATCGGTAAGGGAAGTTACGGTCTGAAAGAACGGACAAGAATTCTTGTCCGACGGCTCCGGTGACACCTACTACGGCCAATGACGGGGCGTTTTCGGTGAGGGCCATGCGGATGGGGGTGGTGGTGGTTCTGGAAGAGGAGTGGGTGATAGCATGTGGGGAAATTGTGGGGGAAAGGTGGTGGCGAAAGCAGAGAGAAGCTGGATTCATGGTGACGGTGGCGGCGGAGACAGAGGCAGTTACTGTGGTGGCGGCGGAGGCAGTGAAAGGTTTATATTTTTGCAAATAATAATTTATAGGTTGCTGGGTTTATGTTGGATAGGGAGAACTATACTTGGTTTGGTTCTAGATTTTGTGTATGCCTTCAACAACATTAACTTCGTTGTGAGGGTATGAAGAATTATTGTTGATCGAAGGCATTGAGACTTTTCTTTGGTATAAGGGGTATTGCAGAATGGGTTGATATGAATTTTGTTGAACCGTAACACCTACAATAAACACCACTAGAAGAGAGTGAATAGTGGTTAGCGGAAATTACACTATTACCCTTGAATTAAAATTCCATTTGAAAACAGAATCTGAAAACTACTCAGTTCAATATCCGTTTTTGAAAAATTCAAAAGTCAACGTACACAACTCCAAAACTTATGAAACTTTTGAGAAATCAACTTCAATGTCTTGACTAGATTCTATCCAAAAATGAGCAAAAAAAATAAGATCGTTTGAACCTTCAACCAAATAAAAAGATTCAGATGGTCAATCTGGACAGAATGGTACTAAACTTTGAAAACGTGTTTCTTTTTAATTACTCAACCAAAAAGGTTGAGCTTTATGTCAAAACACTCCTTCGAATATTTAGTTTAAGTTTCAAAAAGGCCCTGACCTGAAACTATATTTAATGAAATCAGAATTCAAGTTTCTTTGAGACTAATCAGATTGCAGCCAAAATGGAGCAGTTATCTTTCAACAACTGAAAGGCTAAATTTCATTTGCTCAAGTCAAGTGATTCTTGTTGAAAATAAAAGCTAACAGCCTGAAATATAACTTCACCAAAAGCACAAATTTCGAAAATGTTTTGCTATTCTTTCAACGCGTATGAAGTTGGATAAAAACTGCAGTAAAAACGAGTAGAATGCAGAAATATAGAAGCAAGACAAGGACACCAAAAATTTATCCTGGTTTGGTCAATGTGACCTAATCCAGTCCCAAGAAATATCTTTCCTTGGATTTACTATGAATCAAACACCAATACAACAAGACCAAGCTTGATCCTTGGGTTACACACCAAACCGATTCAAGACTTGGATTATCACATTTATGCAACTTTGGTTGCAATACCTCAAACAAATATTGATATAGCCTTATCAAATTGGCTAATCAATCTTACAAATATAATACAAGAGGCGTGTATAGTGTAGCTAGACAATAAGTAGAAATGGAACACCTTAGCTGTAGGACCTCTATAGCACCACCTAGCTCCTTTTTATAACATTGTGGCCGCCTCCTAGGGTTAATTTCTTCCTTGAGAATTGTCTTGAATACCCTGGGAGTATTTCTTTGTATAGAAGGTGACACAACCTTGCTTACTTGGCGCAACACGATTGGACGAATGACTAGTCTTCGCCTAGTTGTTACTTCTTGATAGGCCATCTTTAATCTACCTTGACACTCCTTAAATGAGCTGGAATTTCTTCAAAAAAAATCTGAAACATGTGCTCAAAATCAAGGTGAATATCTTCCATATAATCATATTCAATCCCTTAAGTTTTGGAAGACAATTGAAGATAAATAATGGAAGAAATTCGGCCACTCCATTGCCATGTGCCGAAATTTTCAGAATTTGGTTTATTTGAATTCTTTCTTTATGTGTTATCCTCTTCAATGTCACCAATCTTGTGTGGCATGTCCTCCACCAATTGAAGTACCAAATAAGCTCCACCTAGGCTCCAAGAATGCTGAAAATGGCGTGTGAAATAGGCTGCATGTGATGAAATTCTTTTTATGTCAACTTTGTCAAATAATGCACAATATTCACACATATATGATTAATTGCAATCAGCCATATTTTGAATTTTTTAGAACACTTTAACATGTCTTGAATATGTAAAAAGTGTCTAGATACATGCTACACCAATGTCACAAACATTCCATGTGTGTAGGTTTGTAGAAAACTGAATTTTTGACTTTCGTCGATTACGCAATTTTTCTGATTAATTTCAAACTTCCTACACATGTAATATATATTATGTCACACATAATATACATAAAATGAGGTGTGTATTCAGCTCCAATAGCTGAGTATAAATGCCCCATGTGCCAAAATAGAATTGAGTTTAAATTCTCCACAAATCTAGGCTAAATTATGGGTGATTTGTGTGTGCAAACATAGTATGACATTGTGGCTGAATGTGACATGTGGATCACGAAATTTTTGATGTATTTAGGATGACCATCTTTATATAGTAAGTACGTGACATGTCGGTGAAGTTTTAGTAGTCACCCGATACGACAATTTTCGATTTATGACCTTGTACCATGTCGTTATAATTTTGATATCACTATGACTTGTAATATATGATATAAGACCTATATATACTCTTGTATATACTCATAAATATGAGGTGTATATAGTGGTATGACGTCGACGTACATATATAATATATATGACGTGTCGATGGCATGTCAGAATATAAGAATATAGTTTGTCAGAAAAAGATATGGATATATAAATTATATATGTGTGAGTGGTGTATGATTTGAGGTGGGGAGAGGAGAAGACTTTCCATTTTCAAATTTGTTGCCATATAGCTCTCTCCAAATGTGTCTTCAATTAATGAACAAGTTAGTTCATTTTCTTAAGCATTTCACTTAATGAACTACTTTATTTCATTAATGATGGCACCTGAAAATAGTATAAAGTCAACAAATGTTTATCATATGATGTAAGCATTAACGCTTCATGACTTGTTAGTACGACAACATTATATATAAACGTGTAAAGCATTTTTATCACATAAATATGTCAAGTAAAGTTTATTCAGCATTTGTTAAGCATGTAACATTTAAATCATTCATTTGTAAATCACTCAAACCTTTTTTCTCAACATTAGCTACACAAAGAATGAATCAAGAAGAGAAGATAATAACAATACAATGAGCTTCAACCTTTGCTTTCAAGTATGTGTATTCTCTTCTTCATATTGCCACCTATTTATAGTGTAAGTTGAGTCTTGAAGATAAGAATGTCAATGTGTCATAGCCTTCATCATCAATGCTTAAGTATCTTCACATCATTGGTTGGCCACCTGAACACCTTGCACACTTGGCAACTTCAAGAAGAATGATTGGTCCACCTTGTCATCTTATCTTGACCGATTTGTCAACATAAAATGACATGGAATTACTTTGCAAAATGAAGACAATATAGAATGACATATTCCACAAAAATCTCTCAACTCTTTAGCATGATAATAGGCCATGTGATGGCTGCAAAATTTGAACAAAATCAGCTCCCCAATAGCCTTTACTAGCCGTTATTTTCAAATTTAAAATCCATGTGGCAACTTTTGCCAACTAGCTTGTATTTGGTTGGTCCAAGTGGCATACTCCTGTATATTTGTCACAAAATGAATGAAACACCTCCTCCACATAATTAACCACTTTTTGAGCCATTTATATATGTACAAACTCAGATTTGCTGAAGAGAAATAATTAGATATAGTTGACAAGACTTTGTCAACCAATAATTCAAAATCCCATATTTTTCTCCTTTGCAAAATGATGAGTGAGGACGTCCAATAACATATATAAAAGTATCTCCAATAATAAATAGAATGTGACATTAAAACCCGTCACATATCCGCTACTGTTGATAATATCACCAAATCAAGAATAGAATAGATAATCATCAAATGATCTTCAAGAAAACCATAAATGAGCTGTATCATAGAGATAAATTTCAAACTCAAGTGCTGTTTTTGAGTGAAATGACCAAAATGCCCTTGGTGGTAAAATGACGAAAATACCACTGAAGATAGAAAACTCCAAAAATATCCTCGTTGGCCAGAAATAAATATAATAACTCCTTTGTAATGATGAATAAGTCATAAAGATGTCCTTGTATGATTTTCTCCATGTCAAGTACCTACAAGAACTCAAAATACCACTTTTGCTCTTTTTGGTAAGTTATAGGAACTTCCGAGGCACATTAATCACAAGACATAATAATATTCATCAAAGTCAAATAATAAAATCACAATAATCATGTATGAAACATTAAGAACATATATTCAAATGAAAACAACTATATATCACATTTTAGATAACATGAAGCGCCTTATTAGGAGAGTGAAGTAACACAAAATTACTTCTTCATAGATTAAGCGCTTTATGTAGCGTTTCATGTTTCCGCTAACTCTTTGTTTGAAATTTCCAAAGGATGAAGCGCTTTATGTAGCGTGTCATGTTGCATCAGAACTCTATAGTCAGAGTTTTCAAAGGATGAAGTGCTTTATGTAGCGTTCAATGTTCGATCTAAAGTTTAAACTAGATGAAGCGCTTTATGAAACTTCAATGTTCGATCTAAAGTATCTGTTTAAACTTTCTGAAAGATGAAGCGCTTTATGAAGCGTTCAATGTTCTATTTAAAGTTTCTGTTTAAACTTTCAGCAAGATGAAGCGCTTGATCAGGCGCTTGAAGTCTCATGAAGTGCTTGATCAAGCGTTTGAAGCCTGAAGAAAAGTTTTAAAATATAATACTTGTGCAAATCATCAAAACCAAATCATACACCAACAGTTTCAATGGCTAACTACTCTGTTCAATCTTATTTTCAAAACTGGAAAAATGTCAGATGAGTGGAGAAGGAGTGTAGTGGTCCCTATATATATAAGGAAAAAGGAGATGCACAGTATTGTGGGAATTATAGGGGGATTAAATTGCTAAGTCATACTATGAATTTATGGAAGAGAGTAATGAACACTATAATTAGGGAAGAAACTCAAGTTACGGTAAACCAATTTGGATTTATGCCAGGAGATCCAACTACGAAAGCAATACACATTTTAAAGAGAATATGGAGAAGTATAGGGAGAAGAAGCGTGATCTACATATGGTTTTCATCGATCTTGAAAAAGCGTATGATAGTGTGCCACGTAGAATGATATAGGATAGTTTGGATGCAAGAGGGGTATCTATGAAGGATATAGACATAATTAGAGATATGTATGACAGGATGAAAACAAACGTCATACACCTGTAGGGAATACGGACTTTTTTCTGGTAGAGGTAGGCCTCCATCAAGGGTCCGCTTTGAGCCCATTTTTTTTTTTGTAGTTTTCCTGGACGAGTTGTCAAAGCCAGTCCAAGAGTCAGTCCCATAGTGTATGTTTTTCGGTGACGATATTGTATCAGTCGTGGAAACTAGACAGAACCTGTGTATAAGACTAGAAGAGTGACGAGGTGCTATAGAGAAAAAATGCTTAAGGATTAGTCGTTCTAAGACCAAGTATCTGCACTATGATTTCAGCGGCGCAGCCGACGATGAAAATAGCTAACTCACCATCAAGGGTCAATTGGTCCCAAAGGTAAGTAAGTTTTGCACCTAAGATCATTTGTACAACAAGATGGGGACATAGAGAGTGACGTAGCACACCGAGTTGGTGTAGGTGGAGGGCGGCTTCAGGGGTGCTGTGTGATAAGAATTTTCCAACTAGATTAAAAAGAAAATTTTATAGGGTGGCAGTGCGGCCGAAAATGTTATATGGAACAGATTGCTAGGCCATCAAGAGGATACAGTTGCAGAATATGGAAGTGGTAGAGATGAGGATGTTGAGGTGGATGTGTGGGCACACAAGGCTAGACAGAATAAGAAATGAGGTATACAGAGAAAGGTTAGGGGTGACTAATATAAAAGATAAGATAAGAGAGGGAAGACTGAGATGGCTTGGACATATCGAGAGGAGACAGACAACGGCGTTGGTCAGAGCAATTGAAAGCCTCACTGTAGAATGAAATAAGAGTAAAGACAGACCCAAACTGACGTGGGATGAGCAGATTATGCATGACTTACTAGAGTTGCACCTTTTTGAGGACATGATCCAAGATAGGAGTTCATGGAGGCAGAGGATTAAGATTAAGGAGGGATAGACAGGATATAGAGGCACCTTAGAGCATACTCAGAGAATTAGATAGTCTCCACCTTTTTTTTGCATATCAATTGTTGACTATTTTAATATCGTAAGATTTTGATTTGTACTTTCTAAAATCTATTCACTAATATATATATTCCTATCATTGTACTATCTATACAGGTACATATAGAGCCGGGAGGCTCACTGGAAGCAAACTCTTTATCCTTTGAGATGGAGGTATTGTTTGTCTGTCTCTTACCCTCCCAGACCCTAGTGATAGTTTTTGCTGTCGTTGGGATATACTGAATATGATTGTTGTTGTTGTATCATCATGTGTGACAATTTCTTCAGTATTCAACACTTAAAATCACAATTTTAAAAATTATCCAAACATATTTTTCAGCAAACCTTACACGACACGTGAGTGGATTGGAGTTGAAGTGTGACTGGAAATACATATTTCGTGAGGTGATATATGGTATCAACCGAACAAGGACATGTATGATGACCGGTGGTCGGAGATCCCCTACACATTTTTTGAAGGAAATAGTTTATCGAGTGCATATATTAAGTATCGCCATTCATAGTGATTTTGATAGCAGTAACGACAGCATTACATAACACAGTTTTGGAGAGTTTTTGCTCATTTTGATGTACATAAAAATTTTGTTTGACTATGAATATAGACGATCGAAAATTCTCAAAAAAAAAAAAAATTCGTTGTCTTGAAGGCTTCCACCTACTGCAGGTATGGAAAGTCCGATATGCATAAACATACTCATGTATTAGAAACACATCGAAGTTGTTTCCTGATGACCCATAATAAAAATTGCGTAAAGCTGTTTCGATCAACTACTACTTCATAGCATAAGAACACATCTAATTTAGTGAATCATTTTGCTTTATTTCATAGTATAAGAACACATCTAATTTAGTGAATCATTTTACTTTATTCCATTATATTCGTCAATGAAGAACGTTTACTTGAATCTATTAGAAATAGAAATAATCTATTTGCCTTCAAAAAGTGGTTAAAGCTAAAATTCTTTTCGTGACTTAATAAGTTTTTTCATCTAAGTACATAGATGGCACACATTGATACAATAGTTTCCACCTCTATTTGTAACTGTTAAAGTCTGTAAAAAAAAAGGTCAAAGTCCTCCAATTTAAATGTCTTAAACGTATCAATAGTAACAAAGAACATACTATTTATTAAATATAAGGTAAACATGAAAATGTATATGTAAATGTCAATTCATATCTGTTGTATTTTATATGGATGATTGGTGTATGTCGTGTTATATCGTATAGTAGTTAAAGTAGGTTAATTGCACATGGTATCTATCATTTTTCACAAAATTTTAAGTAGCATCCATACTTTCATTTAATTCGCTTAGCAGCCATACTTATTAGGAAAATAGCCAACTGACATCCTTATTTACGTCGTAAAGTCAATTTTCATTTATTTTTTAAAAGTTTAGAGAAAAAATAATTCAAATAAAAAACCCACCCCCACTCCCATCCCCATCCCACCATCGATCTCCCTCCCCTACGAATCCATCTTATTCCTCCATCTTATCTTCTTTCTCCCCATCTTCTCCCTTACTAATCTCAAACCCCCTCCATTGACTATGTATCCAGTTATCTCAAACCACCTCCATTGGCTGTTCATAGTTTAACAAAAACCAGAACCTATTTCCCTTTCAGCCTCTCCCCGGTCTTTGACGAAAGGGCTTCCATCCCTGTAATCAGTTCCAAAACAAGCACGCCAAAGCTGTAGATATCATTCTTTTTTGATGTAACCCCGGTCCTCAAATTGTGAGGATCGGTGTAACCTGGAGATCCAAGCATGGTTCTGCCGGCTCTAGGCGATGCACAAGAGAAAGGCGTCAGTACCGTGGAGGAGAATCCCATCTTTGCGGAGCCAAAATCGCAGAGTTTGCAGTTAAGCTTTTGGTCTAAAAGAATATTTGAAGCTTTGATATCTCCATGAACCACTGGTAAGGGGCACTTGTGGTGGAGATATTTTATGGCCTCTGCCAGTTGGAATGCTATATTGGTGAGGTTTCTCTCCACGGCAGCACTACTCCTTTTCCTGTTCCCGAGTGGTCATGGAGTTTCTCTTGCAAGCTACCGTTGGGGAGGCACTCAGAATACCAGAGCGGAGGTTTCTTCTTCTGAAATCAAATCATTACGTTAAGATTAATTACTAAAAGAAGTACCAAATTTAGCCATTGTACCAACAGCCCAGGAGTTTTTAGAGGGGAGAGACGTTGAAGGAAAAGGGAAATAGGTTCTGAATTTTGTTAAATTTGCTACGACTTCTGTGAACAGCCAATGGAGGTGGTTTGAGATTGGTAAGGGAGAAGATGAGGAGGAAGAAGATGAAGATAGAAAAATAAGATAAAGATGGAGGAATATGTATTCTTAAGGGAGGGAGTTCGATGTTAGGGGTGAGGTTCTTTTTATTTTTGAATTATTTTTTCTTCTAAACTTTTAAAAAATAAATGAAAATTGTCTTTATGACGTCATCAAAGATGCCAGGTGCCTATTTTCCCAGTAAGTATGGCTGCTAAGTGAATTAAATGAAAGTATGGATGCTACTTAAAACTTTGTGAAAAAGAATGGATACCATGTGCAATTAACTCTAGTTAAATTGTCTATAAGGTGATGAGAATGAGAGTGATGATGAAATTAACTATGTGGTTTGTTACTGATTCATAAAACCTGATACGTTCATTGATGTTACGCTCATGTTGCTTCAACGTTGTATGTATCCACGAAGGATCGCGTGCCCTGAGTAATTGGGTCAAACAGGTGGAGTTGGAGCTTCCAAAGGGCCGTAATCACCACTAATGAAAAAAAAATGTGTGTGGCGTTTGATATGAGATAGGCATGCGACTAACAGTTGATCGTAGATACTAATCCTGCGAAAAACGATGATATTAACTTGTAATTTGGAATTTTACAATGGGTCAACTTGAACCTTGCGCAAACACAAAAAATTTAATGCACCAGAAATTTTACAATGCGTCAACATTTCAGCTGGTTGTGATATGATAATGTAAACTTTCTAAGTGTAGAAATAAATCCAGCTGAGGTGTGCTGAGCTGAGTAGAAGTAGGCCAACCTGAACGAAGTAAGTGACTGGTGGGAAAAGCGACTAAGTCTGTCAGCCGATCTGACCTGGATAAGAAAGCTGGACTGAGGTTATACTGACAAAATAAGGTTGGACTGAACTGATGAAGAAAAACTGAAGAGATGAAAAGCAGAACTAAAGTTAAGAAGTGCTGAGCCGATGTGTCGAGGTGAAGCACAATCAAGGCAGCAACACTAAGGCCGAGCTGTCATACTTAGTTTTGTAAATATTATAACTTAGAATTTTTACTGTACATAGCTGAGCAGAACAGGTAACTATCCGTTATCCTAGAAGTTAGAAATTACTGTAAATGAACAATGACCACTATCCAAGTGGAAAATTACAGCCTTTAGGAGTAGAATTCTCCCTATAAAAAGGAAACAACGTTGTAAATTACAATCATCTTGAATGAATGCTAATTCTTTCAATACTCGACATGGTATCAGAGCTAATCTGATTCACAATTATTGCATTTTCTAACTATGTTTTCTGCAATTCTTAAAATCCATTCAAAATGACTACACCTTTCAGCTTTACTGAATATACGGAGGCCACCTCTACTTTTGATCAAGCATCATGAATGAGTGTGTGTTCCTCAAATTACTGATATTCCTCTATTGTCATCACCAGCCACAAACTCAATAGAGATAAGTACCTCTCGTGGTCTCAGGAGGTAGATATATTCATCACTAGCAAATGCAAGGAGGAATACTTACTTGGGACAGTCCCTGTTCCATCTGAAACTGATGCAAATTTCCTACTATAGAAATCAGAGAACAACATGATTATATCCTCGCTGATACGTTCTTTGCAGCCAGACATTTCTAACGACTTCATGATGTACAACACTGCATCAGAAATCTGGGCTGCAGTCAAGGAGATGTATTCCAAGCAGGACAACAACTCAGAATTATATGTCATCGAAGCTCATCTTCATGAGCTCAAAAAAGGTAATCTGACTGTCCATAAATATTATATACTATTGACCAAGGCGTGGCAGCAGATTGATTCTTTCGAAGCACGTCAGTGATCTTGTATCACTGATGCTGCACTGTATAAAGAAATAGCAGAAAGGAAGCGAGTTTTTTGTTTTCCGAATGGAGTGAACCTAGAATTCGACAGCGCTTGAAGTCGGATTCTGAGTACCAAACCACTGCGACCTTGAAGGCTGCCTTCGCAAAAATCAAACACAGAGAAAGCTGGAAAAAGGTCATGATGGGAGGATCTTCAACTTTGGAGTCCCTTACTCTGCACATCAGACAACCAGCGGAAGCACTGGCTGTTAAAAGACACTTTATTTCTACTGTGGGTAAAGTGTGCAGCAATGCACCCTGGAGACCGCAGCCATGACCATTCCCTGCTGGACAGAGTGCTGCCCATCAGGTCAGCAGCACACCCCGTCTTGGCGCAGCTCAGCTCAAGGCTCCTACAAAGGACCAGATCACTACTCTAATCGATCTACTAAGCAGACAAAGTGGCCGAGCTGATTCATACCAAGCTACCATGGCAGGCTACGTTTACCCGAGCTCCAGCAGTTCTTGGATAATTGAATCGGGGGCAACCGATCATATGACCAGTAATGGTAATCTTCTAAACTCTTATTATGTGTTTTCAATATCCAAGAAAGTTAAAATTGCAAACGGAACTTCCTTAGAAGTTGTTGGAATAAGCTTAACAATAATCAATAAAATTCTCCTAAAAGATGTCCTACATGTCCATAGTCTAAACTTCAAACTTTTATCAGTCAGTAAACTCACTAGGGATAATAATTGCATAGTCTACTTTTCATCCACATAATGCTATTTTCAGGAAAACAAAATGAAGGAGATGATTGGCAGTGCTAAGAACATAGCAGGACTGTACCTCCTAGAATCAGACATCTAGCCTTAAGTAGCACAGCGGAGCTGCACAATGACCAGAAAGATTTGCCCCCTAGAACTACTTATATAGGGGAGATTTTGTTATGACATGACAGACTAGATCATCCCAATTTTGTATATCTTAAACGTTTAATGCAAAAATTATTCAGCTTGGCTGATATTGAAAAGCTTACTTGTGAGATTTGCCAATTAGTCAAACACACTAAACAAAATTATCCTGCAAAAACATATAAGTCATCAGCACCATTTAATCTCGTCCATTCTGACATATGGGAACCATCTAGGATAGTTATTGTTAATGGTGCAAGATAGTTCATAACATTCGTAGATAATCGCACTAGATAACATGGGTCTACTTATTAAAAACTAAAAGTGATGTAGGACAGACTGTTATAAGATACATCTCACTCATTAAAAATCAATTCGACAGCACCATTAAAACGTTGAGTCCAGATAATAGAGCTGAATACTTAGATAAAACAGTTCAAAATGTTATGATAGAAAATGACATACACCATCAAGCATCATGTACCTATACCCCCAACAAAATGGTGTATATGAGAGAAAAAACAGACATTTGCTTGAAGTAACTAGATCTATCATGTTCAAAATGAATGTACCCAAGCAATACTAGGGTGAGGCCTTACTTACTGCCAGCTACTTAATAAACATGATGTCATTTCGGACTTTGTCTTTTAAAACTCCTAGAGAAATACTTGTTAATCACTACCCACATACCAATCTACTTTCAGAACTGCCACCTAGACTGTTAGGATACATAGCGTATGTGCATCCTCAGCCCAACCTTAGGGGAAAACTGGATCCCATATTAGTTAAGTGTATTTTCTTAGGATATTCATGTTAGGAAATCCAACGAGATCACTGCAAAAACGCGCAGCGGAAAACAAAAATTTGATCCCCGATTTCCTACCAAGGATCCATGTTGTTCGTTTAATTCGATGAAAGAAATCAAAAACCATACCTCTGTAGATTCGAAATCTGCAGACGTAGAACGTGCGAACGTAGGAGGTGCGATGACACGATCACCCTCTATCGGTATCCACACGAATGCTTCCGCCCGGAGTGCTAGCTCTTGAAACGGCACGACTGAAGAACTTGGCTTTTCCCAAAAACGATTCTAGAGTTTCGGTTTTCTGTTCTCTGTAGTATATGAGACACACTAGGCTATATACATATATATAGATATCAAAATCCGATTCCAGATCGGATTGGTTAATGCCAATCATAATCCCTACCAGATACGGATTCTGTTAGGACTTGATAAAATCAATCAAAATCCATTATGGATTATATTGTTATTATCCGATTATATATATATATATATATAAAATAATAATAATAATAATAATAATAATAATTAATATCCAATATTAATATTATTAATATTAAAAACGATAATAATAATAATAATTAATATCCAATATTAATATTATTAATATTATTAATCTCAGCCATATGCATTCTTGTGTGTGACCCGATAGGCCCATATTAATTGGCAGTTGATTAAATCGCTATTAAACCAACAAGTCGTAATTGGCCTCTAGCAAGGCATTACGACTACCCAATTAATACGAGTACAGTCCAACTAGCCTAATAATAGCACATGCATTAATCCCTTTGTCACATGATATCTAGTTTGAACATAAGTCACGGTCAGCGTCATACTTATATTGTTCACACATATGATTACTCGATCTCTAAGTAGATTGATAAAACAAATGATATTGATCACACTATCAATTCATTTGAGCACGGCCATGCATTTTACAGTCTCACTAATCGAGGGGCCCAAAGATATCTCTCTCAAAAGAGAGGGACAAATTCTATCTTAATTGTTCAATATCCTCTACATAATTTCTATCATATTCAATCATGACCTTTATTATTATCCAGTTACGGATAACGTTTGATCATGTCAAAATATAATAGTCCTTATGTTGGAAACTATGACAATCTCAAGTCTAAGCATTAAAACATGACTATCATGAGATTACTTATGACGCTAATCCATGTAGTAATCTCATGATGGGTCTATCCAATACACTGTTCTCTAACAAGTATCTATGAGATTGATTTGTATCACCATACACATAATCATCTCATGATTATCAAATCAATACTCACACTGATTATAAATTATTTTATCTCTATAACAATAATGAATCAGGGACATATATCAAAATTGTGTAACATACTAACCAACAATAATGATAATAAAACCTCTTTTATTAATAATAAATGTATAACATAAATATCCAAATCATGGCATAGGGCACATACACTAACAATTCAAACTGACAAAAAGGTTATAAACGGTACTGTTCTACGAGTAAAAGAATGTTTGTTACACTTGATGTTACTTTTGACGAAAAACATACATTTTACAAATCTTTAACTGAAGAGAAAGATTTAAATCCCAATGAGTACTGGACAACTATTGATAGTACTCAGCCAAACTCATTTATAGAAACTCTGGCAAGTATGGTAATCCAACTGAGCTGCCCACTACAGCTCGACAACACAATACCTCAGGACGGCACGACCAATTCCCAACCTAAAATTGATCTTTCCTTAACTTCCAACGGTCAGGAAGACCTCGAAAGAGGTGGCCGACCTGATTTTTTTGAACAAATACAAGTAAATACAGAAGACAACACTTTAGAGGAGATAACAAAGTATGAATCTGAAACTAACATGGATGACAGTCCCATAGCGGTAAAAAAAAGGAATAAGAGAATGTACAAAGAATCCCATTTGCACTAAATGCCCTATTGAAGAATACGTATCATATAATAAGTTAAATCCTAGTTTTAAAACATTCGTATATCTCTTGATAATAAGACCATTCCTAACTGTATAAAAGAGACACTTAGCCGACCTGAATGAAAAAAAGCCGTGCATAAAGAGATAAATGCCTTAGGAAAAAAATCAAACTTGGGAACTAATTCCCAGCTCGGCAATGCTAAAACCAGTTGGATATAGATGTATATTCAATATTAAATACAATAATGATGGAACTGTCAATAAATATAAGGCAAGATTAGTGATCAAGAGATTTACTCAAACATACGGAATATATCATCTATAAACTTTCGCACCTGTTGCTAAATTAAATACCATAAGAGTAATTTTCTCTATAACAGTTAACCTCGACTAGGAGCCGCACCAAATGGACGTAAAGAATGCAGTTTTAAACGAAGACCTAGCTGAAGATGTTTATAGGAGTATACCGCCAGGATTTAATAATGAAACAAATAAAGATCAGGTCTGCAAGTTAAGAAAGTCACTGTATGTACTAAAACAGTCACCTCGGGTGTGGTTTAAAACGTTCACTAAAACAGTAACCGACCTGGGATTCAATCAAAACCATAGTGACCACACTTTATTCATCAGAATTTCAGCACAGGGGGGGCTGACTGCCCTTATTGTATATGTCGATGATATCATAATAACAGAAAACGATATTAATGGCATTGATAATATCAAAACAAAGCTATCCCAACAATTTGAGATGAAGGACCTAGGTAAATTAAGATATTTTCTAGGAATAGAAATTGCTAGAAAAAAAGATGGGCTGTATATATCCCATTAAAATTATATTTTAGACCTTCTCAATGAAACTGATTTGCTCGGATGCAGACCAGTAGAGCCCAGACACAAGCCTAGAGAACAGTGGAACACTACTCCAATAAATAAACTGAGCTATCAAAAGTTACTTAGAAAATTAATCTATCTGTCACATACTCGGCCTGACATCTGCTATGCAGTAAGCTTTGTTTCACAGTTTATGCACAGTCCTACTAATGAACACCACTAAGCCGCCTTAAGAATTCTCAGGTATTTGAAGAATACCACAGGACAAGGAATGCGTTTCAAAAAGTGCAGACCGAAGTATAAAGATCTTCACAAATGCAGACTGGGCTAGATCCAAAGTGGACTTGAGATCAACGACTGGATGCAGAACCTTCCTCTAGGAAAACTTAGTGATATGGCGAAGCAAGAAACAACCAATTCACTATCATTTTTCTATCACGTTGTGTGGCCAACAACTAATGCAAGTCGGTTACTTAGGTCTATGTGTATTTATTGATTCCGTGTTAGAAAACTAGATGGTCACACACAATAGCATTTAAAAACTCATGGAAGAAAATGTGGGTTCAATGTATTGTACATTCAAGTGTGTGTGTGTGTGTATACAAATACGCGCTTGTACACACACACACACACACATATATATATATATTTAACCGAAAAGGAAATTTTTATTGGATTTAGCCTCACTTATGACGGAGCAATACCATAGTACAATAGCTAATCATCATATGAAAAATGTGAATGTAAAGCCCTGAGTATCTGTAATCTCCAATCATATATGATATGCCGCATTAAAACCTTTCCATGTAAAATCACCCTTATGGATAAAACCTTGGCGAAGGAAAAAGCATACATATTTATACGATGAGATCGTCTAGCTAATTTATGTCGACATTGTGGAGAACAAGCCAAAATAGTAGTCCATGCTGAAGGAAAAAGTTGATAAGTATATTGGTGTGTAATATACGTCCCAATATTATGGTATCGTTGGAGAAGCCGGTGTTGCCAAATGTAATGTGCTTGCCCCAGCCTAATATCTTGCGACATAGATTGCAAAGAGGACAACTGCCAGGAAAAACTCTACCATTTTATCCAACGCAATACCATGCAATCGAAACAGGAGAAGACAGTGAGTAGCAACCAAGAAAAGATAATGAAGGAGAGAGAAATCCAAAGTAATGAAAAGCTAATACCCGCGTTGTCTGCATCGTAGATATAGACAACAAACAGCACTGAAAATGTTGATTCCACAATTTTATGTCAATAGAAAAATTGTAAGCATTAGTAGTAAACGTGTGTACCCTGGTTGCCCATATCAACGAATGATATAGGCAACAATCAGTAGAGAAGATGTTATCCATGGTGCAGATTTGGAATGTTATCAGTCTTTGAAGTAGCGCGAACCAATGGAGGAAGTCCGAGAGTCGAGAGAATACCGTCAGTGTTTGGTGAGTCTGACCGTATTGAGCCAACTAGTGTGCCGATTTGTTCACCTCACGCGGGATGTAAGATAAATTAAAGGACTGAAAAGACAAAAGATCATGTAATATGTTGGCCATGCTTGAGCAATTTTGATTGACCTGATTCAAAACCCCTTGCGCATCCACTTCAACATCAATAGGGAAACCAAATCTAGCAAAATATAATACTGCTAATATAGTAACCTGAAGCTCTGCCTTATCCAGAGTCAAAAGTGGCAAGTGAAATGAAATAGCGCCCCTAAAGACACCCTTACTATCACAGGGTATTGCTCTTGCTGCCGCTGACATCCTCCTATGAGCAGCAACTACATTTAATTTATAACGTCCAGAAGGAGGAAGTGTCCAACGAACTACTAGACAACGTGGAGATGGCATAATTGGCGAAAGGCCTGCTTGAACCAAATTGTCATCCGTTATCATATACTTTTTCCCTTTATGCTCTAATGTCCAATCATAAACAGATCGACGGATATGTTCAAAAGTAGTTCTACGAGACCACTGGCTCTCTCCGAAAGTGATAGATGTATAAGCTCTCCATAATTCCCACATAATTATGCCCGGCACTATAATACGAAGCTGTCCGTTAATAGATTTAGCTCGAGTGGATATCCACCATTGTATCAAGAAGGGACGAATAGACACCGCTTGCACCAGTGGACCATCAAGACAGTAACTAAAATAATGCCAGATGATGAATACCTCAGGACAACTGAGAAAAATATGATCCCTTATTACTTCAGCCAATAAAAAAAATGGACAACGCATAGGACAAACAACAATGAATCTTGATAATATCTGAGGGAAAGATAAGGCATCATGATAAAAGCGCCAAAGAAAAAGACGAATGTTAGGTCGTATCAGTTTATGCCAGACAAAATGATGTGAGAAAATTCGAATTCCCCAGACCGAATATGCTCATAAACTATACCGAGAGAGAACCTTCTATCTTACATCCCTTGACAACTCAATGTGTCCGCAGTTATTATTGTATGTGATGTACATATAGAATGCGCCCGACAGATATGCTTCCATATAGGAGAATCTGTAATTCGGAAACAAAAATCTGTGCGACTACCATATTTTGATCGAAGATATGATATGAAGAATGTATTTTGAGTTTGATAATGCCACCACAAGAGACATGAATATGTTGTCTGAAGATCCTCCAACCGTCGAATACCAAGTTCACCCTCCGCAGTAGGTGTAAACAATTTGTCCATTGAAATCCATGAATGTCTCAACAAACCATCAGACATACCCCAGAAGAAATTGCATATTAGTGTAATTTAGTTTATTTAGTCTGCAACAAATAGAAATCATCGTTCTTCAATCAATCAATCAATCAATCATACCCATTATATCCCAACGGCAGCAAAAGCTATAGTTAGGTCTGGGGAGTGTGAGCGACACACAAACAATACCTTTATCTCAAGAGATAGATAGTTTGCTTCCAGTGAGACCCCAGGTCTATATGTATCTGCATAAATGAAACAATAATGAGGATATGATGTGCTAGTGTGTTAGTAAGGGAATTCAGTAAATACAAATAGGAAGCTTCCGATATTAAAATAGCCATAAACATGTATATGGACATATAATGCAAGCCAAAGACAAAAACAAAAACAAAAAGTGTAAAGTCATCATAAAGCGTAGATAGTACCTAAGCCCCTAAATATACTCTAAGGTATCCCTATATCCTACCTAAACGCCGTTAACCTTAATCCTCTGCTTTCACGAACTCCTATCCTAGACCATGTTCTCAGAGAGGTGCAAATCTATTAGGTTATGCCTAATCCGCTCATCCCAAGTCATTTTGGGCCTGCCTTTATTCCTCTTTCCCTCTACAATGTGACTTTCAACTGCTCTGGCAGACGTCGTTGTCTGTCTCTCCTTGACATGCCCAAACCATCTTAGCCTCCCCTCCCTTATTTTATTAGTTACACTAGCCACCCCATCCTTTCTCGAACACCTCATTTCTGATCTGGTCTAGCCTTGTATGTCCACACATCTACCTCAGCATCATCATCATCATCTCTACCACTTCCATCTTCTGCGACTGTGGCCTCTTGATGGCCTAATAATGTTTTCCATATAACATTACCGGCTTCATTGCCACCTTATAAAAATTTCTCTTTAATTTAGTTGGAAAATTCTTGTCACAGAGTATCCCTAAGGATGCCCTCCATCTAAACCAGCCTGCTTGAACTCGGTGTGCTACATTGCTATTTATGTCGCCATCCTGCTGTAAAAATGATCCTATGTAGTTGAACTTACTTACATGTGGTACCACTTGAACCTCTATGGTGAGCTGACTATTCTCACCGTTCTTCATGAGATCGAATCGGACTTGTCCTAGCTACTTAGTAAGAGAATCCGGATATAAATAAGTTGCCTCTATTTCATCGAAATTAACGGCACCGGTCAAGAGACGTTCAAACTTTTTAAATGCACTGGAGATATATTTACCGCCACTATCCTCAGTATTTGCTGCCTCTCATTTTTCCAATTAGCTTGCATCTCGTGTCTTCAAGGTTAGATCTATTTTAATTCTTGCTAAATTTCTGGTACGATCTATTTCTTCTGTAGTTTTTGTGTTATCCGGTTTGATAAATTAATGTTGCTCAGTTTTCTAATTTAGATGTTAGGTGATTGTTTGTTCGATTGATTTATTTGAGAAACGCATCGGCTTCTTGCAATTCCTTAAAAAGGGGAACTTTGAAGGCAACGCCTTTGGCATATGCACATAAGGTGTTTGAAGAAAGTTTCAAAAGGATCTGTGCTTAATAGATGCAGATAATATTGTGTTATTGAAATACATGACCTTAGTTTTGGTTTAGTTACAATCATTGATAGAAGGAGTTATGATTTTTATGAGAGACCATGTCTAAGGAAGAGGGGCGTAGTTAAGGGGAATGAAAAGGAGGATAGTTTACGTATAGCCTCTTGGAATGTAGAAACTCTAAGTGGTAAATTGTTAGAGGTAGTAGATGTACTAAAGAGGCGTAGGATCGATGTAGCATGTCTACAAGAGACTAGATGGAAGGGGAACAAAGGTAAAGAATGTAATAGGTATAAGTTGCTCTACACGGGGTCCGATGGGATGAAGAATGGGGTAGGATTTCTAGTAAAGTTAGAAGTATACATGAACGTGATCGATGTGATAAGATATAATGATAGACTTATGGTGCTGAAGTTAGTATTAAACAAGGAGGTGGTGGCAGTTGTCTGCGCCTACGCACCCTAAGTGGGACTAAGAGAACAAGAGAAGAAGAAGTTTTGGGATTGCTTAGATGAAGTGTTGAGGACAATACCTAGAGAAGAACGAATGTGTATAGGAGGTGATTTTAATGGACACATTGGAAAAGATACCGATGGTTTTCAGTCGGCACATGGCGGGTTTGGCTATGGAGATAGAAACGAGCAGGGTAGAGATCTGCTAGACCTTGCGGTAGCCCATGACCTAGGTATTATAAACTCATTCTTTAAGAAAAAGGAAGCTCATTTGATCACTTTTAGCAGCGGAGGACATAACACACAGATCGACTATTTTCTAATGAGACGTGAAGACCGGAATTTGTGGAGGGACTGCAAGGTTATATCAGGAGAGACAGCAGTGACGCAACATCGTTTACTAGTTGTAGTTATAGCCTTGAGCCAAAAGCTGAGCACGAAGGTCAGAAAATCGCCACCCAAGATTCGTTGGGGAAGTTTAAAGGACGAAAAAAATTAAAATATTTAGAGACAAGGTCATCTCGGCGACATCAGATCCACTAGTTGAAGATACAAATCAGATGTGGGAGGCTATGGCGACTACCATCACTCACGCGGCAAGGGAAACTCTTGGGGTAACAACAGGAAAGACAACCACACAAAAAGAGTCATGGTGGTGGAACGAGAATGTGCAACGAAAAATAAGGAATAAGCAACAGAGTTTTAGAGAGGTGTTAAGCTGCACAGACGGAGAGGAGAAAGTGAGAGTGAAGGTGAACTATAAAATTGCTAGAAAGGAGGCGAAGAAGGCAGTGACGGAGGCAAAGAACGCAGCTTATAAAAGGATGTACGAAAGATTAGAAACAAAAGACGGAGAGCGTGATATGTTCAAGATTGCCAAAGCTAGAGATAGAAAGAGGCAAGATCTAGGCGTCATAAAGTTTATAAAGGGAGAAGATGGACATGTTTTAGTCAAAGAACAATACATTAAGGGACAGTGGCAAACATACTTTCACAACCTCTTTAACAGTATAAGAGTCGACCATGAAGAAAGAGAAAGCATCACTATACAAAAACGACAATGCAATACCTACGAGTGTTGTAGCATCACACAAGGAGAGGTGAAGATAGCACTTAAGAAGATGGGCAGAGCTAAGGCAATGGGCTTGGATAACATACCCATTGAGGCGTGGAAGTGTTTGGGAGAGGAAGGGGTTCAATGGCTAACTATTCTATTCAATCTTATTTTCAAAACAGGAAAAATGTCAGATGAGTGGAGAAAAAGCGTAGTGGTCCCTCTATATAAGAAAAAAGGAGACGCGCATTATTGTGAGAATTATAGGGGGATTAAATTGCTAAGTCATACTATGAAGTTATGGGAGAGAGTAATCGACACTAGAATTAGAGGAGTAACTCAAGTTACGGTAAACCAATTTGGTTTTATGCCAGGACGGTCAACTACGGAAGCAATACACATTTTAAGGAGATTGATGGAGAAGTACAGGGAGAAGAAGCGCGATCTACATATGGTTTTCATTGATCTTGAAAAAGCGTATGATAGTGTGCCACGCAAATTGATATGGGATAGTCTGGAGGCAAGAGGGGTTCCTATGAAGTATATAGACATAATCAGAGATATGTATGTTCGGACGAAAACAACCGTTCATACGCCTGTAGGGAATACAGACTTCTTCCCAGTGGAGGTATGCCTCCATCAAGGGTCCGCTTTGAGCCCATTCCTTTTTACAGTTGTCCTAGATGAGTTGTCAAAGTCGATCCAAGAGACAGTTCCATGGTGTATGCTTTTTGCTAACGATATTGTATTAGTCGCGAAAAGTAGACATAGCCTAAGTATGAGATTAGAGGAGTGGCGAGGTGCTCTAGAGAGTAAAGGGCTAAGTATTAGTCGTTCTAAGACTGAGTACCTGCACTGTGAATTCAGCGGCACAGCTGACGATGAGAATAACCAACTCACCATTGAGGGTCAAGTGGTCCCAAAGGTAAGTAAGTTCAAGTACCTAGGATCATTTGTACAGAACGATGGGGACATAGAGAGTGACGTAGTACACCGAGTGCAGGCAGGTTGGTGTAAGTGGAGGGCGACCTCAGGGGTGCTGTGTGACAAGAATTTTCCAATTAAATTAAAAAGAAAATTTTATAGGATGGCAGTGCGACCGGCAATGTTATATGGAACAGACTGCTGGGCTATCAAGAGGACACAGTCACAGAAGATGAAAGTGGCAGAGATGAAGATGCTGAGGTGGATGTGTGGACATACAAGGCTAGACAAGATAAGAAATGAGGTTTACAGAGAAAGGTTAGGGGCGACTAGTATAACAAATAAGATAAGAGAGGGAAGACTGAGATGGTTTGGGCATGTTAGAAGGAGACAGACAACGGCGTCTGTCAGAGCAATTGAAAGCCTTACTGTAGAAGGGAAGAGGAGTAAAGGCAGGCCCAAACTGACGTGGATGAGCAGATTAGGCATGACTTACTAGAGTTGCACCTTTCTGAGGACATGGTCCAGGATAGGAGTTCATGGAGACAGATGATTAAGAATAAGGAGAGGTAGACAGGAAATAGGGCACCTTAGAGCATACTTAGAGGATTAGATAGTATTTACACTTTAATTTGATTTTGTATATTTTATTTCGGTCTTTTTCTTTCAATTATTTGTGCATGTTCATTATTATGACTATTTTAATATCAAAAAACTGTTGTATATGTTTAATAAAATAGCTCCACTAGTATATATTCCTATTATTATGATATATGTACAGGTACGTATAGAGCCGGGGTCTCACTAGAAGCAAACTCTCTATCCTTTGGGATGGGGTATTGTTTGCCTGACTCTCACCCTCCCCAGACCCCAACGATAGCTTGCTATCGCTGGTATATACTGGGTATGATTGATTGATTGATATATAAGTCTATAATCTGATTGAAATTCTTTTGAAAATAGCAGTCTTTCTACATCCTGAGCCAATCAAATATGTTCACCAATTCATTACTAAAACCCTTCTCAATTTTAGTTTTAGCCACTCATCTAGCATAAAAATCCTATTTGTAATTTGCTAAATTCCATACCTCTATGCAAATTTCAGTCTATTCAAACTGCATATACCATTTATAGAATTGTGTAGTTCCAATATTATCTTTATTTAATTCAAAGAATGCCGCTATTGAAACAGGAATTAGACGCGTGATTTCCTCAGTGATATTATAAGTTATTATTGGCACGGTTGTAATCAAATTCTTCCCATCCTATTTCTACTAATTGA
Organism: Eustoma russellianum; assembly: GCA_036186865.1. NCBI lineage: Eukaryota > Viridiplantae > Streptophyta > Magnoliopsida > Gentianales > Gentianaceae > Eustoma > Eustoma russellianum. The sequence goes on from AP025071.1 coordinate 15,279,525, forward strand.
CTACCCTTTTCATTTATATAATATTGTCTCTTCAAAATAAAATAGTTCAAATCAAACTATAAAGTATTTTTGAAACAGTATATCCTAAGTTAATAGATACTGGTTAAAACGAAAAACCTACACACAAACAAATTGAGAGAATTCAAATCTCACATAGTCCACCTCAAAAATAAAATATCAGAAAATAAAATCATACTAATATTCGTCAAAACCGTGGATTACGGTTTCAATTCACTAATCAAATCTTCATGTTTACTGCCATGGCTCTTTGGGTTCTTGCTGTCTAGCAGCTTATTCGGCCAGTGATTGCTCCTTTATGATGAATAGGAGAAAGTCTTTTCTCTTTTCAGAGACAGGAGAAATATATACAATAATTGTCGAACCAACATTACGGTTAACACTTAATATGTATTTGAGAAACTCCGTGCACTAGGCTCTCACGCTTGTATAGTGTTTAGAGAGGGCCGGATCGCTTTGCAATTTGATGTAAGTAGTCTTACCCTACACGAGAGGCTATTTTCGCGACTCGAACTCGTGACCTCAATGCCACAAAGCAACAACCTTACCAGTTGTTCAAAGTTCCGCCTTTACATAATAACCGTCAAACTAATGCGACAAGTAATAAATATGTGCCATATTTGAGAAACCTACATAATTATCGTCAAATCTACACCCTAAGCTAAAAAACCTACACGCTATTTGTAGCACCCCCGAAATTAGAGTTTCGGCCTGGTGCATCCGCCGTACTCTACTACGAAAAGTACAGGACGTCGATACATATATGTGCATGTCGACATGAAACATGGATCGAAACAGCAGAAGCAATATAAAAGTAAACGTACGACATGCATAAATATATAAATTGTCAAATCCGTACATGTCATGAAGTACATGTCCCAAAATAATATAAGTACAACATGATGATGCTTAAATCCCCAAAAGCTAAATCCTTGCATATACGTATCTCATGGATAGTCTATGTGAGGCTAGCCGTCTATAAATCCGATCTCATGGACCCTGTCCTCTGCAAGTGATTAAAGGCAAGTGTGAGCGACAAAACATAATCGCCTAGCAAGTAGTCCAACTAGATACGTCATGTGGATCATGGATGGGGAGACGGGGTAACAAAGTAATGGTATACATAATCATGAACATAAATAAAACTTGTCTTCAACTTTAAGAAATAAAGTACATAACATAAAGTAAACAAATAATTGTACCACATATATCTCTATCCGGTAACCATCTATACTGTCAAGTTCCTAAAGAATGCTACTATCATGTAGCCACACTTGGAAATTCTATCAAGGTGTAAGATTAATCATCCTAAATCTTATCATCTAAATAATCCAGTTCCTATCCAAGTCATGTAAATACAATTCTATTATGATGCAATGTATTTAAATAATGTCGTAAACATAAACTGTAATCATGCAACAATATTCATTTTCTGTAACATGTCAAAATATAACATTTTCATATAATAACTGTGACACTGTACCTTACATGCAAATTATATCATCATAGAATCGGAATAATCCCCTGTACTGTATGCCCATGACATCGACCCCCACGGGTTCCGATGTCATGCGACGCTCCAACATCTGTAACATACTACATGTCTCATGACATCCGCCACTCCAGTTCCGATGTCATGACGGCGCACCAAATCAACATATACATACTGTAAACATGTAATAAGATATCTGTCTATACGATATAATTCTACGTGCGAGGTGAACCTTTAAAACATGTGATGAGATAAATAATTTTTCAAACTCTTATCTAATAAAAGCCCTAATTTTGGCCATGAGGGTATTTTGGTGATTCTATAATTTATCATTAGACATCACTTACTTAATTATATTCTATATGTCATAACTTAAGAAACTACCATTTTTACCCCTCAAAGCATACCATTCGGGCGTGATGTCCCAAAACAGCCCTACATTTGTAACTTTCATCCAACACCACTTCCTTAATTTGTATTTTCCATATACAACTCATATTTCAACACTTAGATAATTAAAACACTTAATTTCTAATTTCTTTAACAAGTCACCTAAAAATACATAACTTATGTCATACTTTATTTATTATTACACATTACACATATAAGTGAACATAACACGGAAACTAAGTCATTTTGGTCCTTAAATGTCTTTAAGGCCATATATATATGTGTATATATATTACATATGTATATTTTTCATAACATTACACTTATATATATATATATGTGTGTGTATATATATATATATTTATATTGACATAATGAAAACACATAAACATAAACATGAGAAAAACATAAAAAAGTGCAGTTTTTGAGCCATAATCATCATTACATACACATCTTGATGATGGATGATGAAGCTCCCATAGAGTGTCAAAAATGGCCATTTGGCTGTGTGGTATGTGTGTATATATATGAAGATGATGATCATCAAACAACCAGAAAGAGAGACTGGGCTGGATCTGTACGGACCCCCCTAATAATATCCATAAATGACTTGTTTTTGGTATTAGATTGAGACCATGTATGTAAGTCATGCTTATGATGCATACATAAACATGCTAAAAACATGATCTTAAAACATATGAAAACCAAAAATGCACAGAAATGCATACTTGATTATCATCCTTAAGAAATACATAAACAAATGAACTAAAGTTGCATTCTTTATACACTTTTCTTTAGAATACTCATTTCATCTTTCATAAAGTTCACACTTTTTGGAGTGTGAGGCCGTGGCATGTAGGTATGTGTGTGTGTATATATAACATAGAAACATAGATTTCAGATGTTCTTATGGTGGAAACTTGAACATACTACATGATGATCCAACATTGATATAAACATACATACTTAGTCTTTGAAAATCCATGAACGGTCTAGGAAGAGTACTTGCCTTTATCACTTAACCTTAGTATGAAAGTGAAGATTTCTTCACTTGGTTTGAAGAAATCTTCTCCTTTTAGGCTCCATGAACCCATGGTTGCAACAAAAAAAATAGAGGGTTAGTGAGCAACTTGTGAAAATGGATAAATGGAAGAAGAATAGTTGAACTTAGATGATGTTCTTACCTTGTTATATCTTGGTTTTCAAACCCTTAAAATTTGGCCATATCATCTTGAAATGAAGTAGGATGTTGTAGTTATTGTTTTGAAGGTATGTATGAGATGAAGAAAAGAAACACACTCTTTGTCTTCACCTTGAAACTCACGGCCATAATGAGGAGAATGAAGGTTTGGAAGACTTGTTATTGCTTGATAAGGAAATAAAGTGTAAGAAGATAGAGAGTAGGAGATGAAATAAGTTGAAGAATGAAAATGAGAGGGAGAGAGGGAGAGAGGGAAGAGGGGGATGGTTGGAATGAGTGAAGAAGAGAGAAGGAAGAAAGGTGGAAGATTGATGGAAGAAGATGGAAGTGGATAAATGTTTGTAAGAAGGTGGAGTGAAAGAATGGTTAAACAAGAAGATTTTTCTTCTCCTTTTGTCTTGTAGGAGAGGTCAAAGATGAAAAGAGAAGGGAGTTGTTGGCTTTTGGTTGATTTTGTAAGAAGAGTGTAAGAATGGTGGTGATTGAAGTGTGTAAGGAGTTGGAGTGTATAATGGGAGAAGGGAGAAAAGGGTTTTCACCCTTTTATGTAATTTTTCGTCCAAAATTGGGGAGAGTGAAGAGAGAGAGAGAGAAAACTTCTTGTTGAATGATGAGAGTTTTGGAAATATTAGGTGTGTAGGTTATGATGGGGTTGAAAGAGTGTGTAAGAAGAGAAAGCTTTTTGGTTTCTTGGGAAGGAAGGGGGCCGGCCTAGAGGAGAAAAAGAGGGAAAGAAGATTTGTCCTTTGTCCCATGTAGGCAAAAATGGTAGAAAGTGTGATAATTGAGATAAAATGTGTACAGTTTTGTTGTGTATTGGAAGAAAAGATCGAAGAAAACTTTTTTTCCACTTGCATAGAGGGGGCGGCCGAATGGGTGTTTGGGTGGGTAGAATAGGACAAAATACCATTATTTGGTTTCTACACAATTTTTTACATTTGGTATTTTGTTGGGGTATTTTTCTAACCACATATTCTTCTTCCTTTTCTTACCCTAAAATGACGCCAATATATATGTACTTATATGTATGTGTGTGTATTCATTTTCCAAGTTATTTTAGTATGTCCTACTTTTTTTTTATTTTAAATGGTTCTAATTTCTTGTGTTATGTATTTTATTGTATTTAATTTACGTTTACCGACTTAAGTTGCTATCGACTAATAACCCTATCGTATGTTCGAAAATATTCGTTACTTAGTTTCGTCGTATATCGATATATCCGTTACCTTATCATTCGGTTATTTTTCTGACCGTTTTAACTCCGATATTTACCACCGATATCCTTTTAAACCTCAATTCAAAATTTTAATTCCATCGAAATTTTATCGACATCGCACTCTCGTTCTATTTTTCATTATATTATTTCTTTTTCCACTGACTCGGAAATGCGGCTCGTAACACTATTTTGCACTCAGACTGCTGAGATTATTTGAATGAATATTGTAGTCCTCCTGGAGATACTAATATAATTCCTTGATGAATTGTGGGTAGTGAATTCTACTGCCGCAGGTTTGTGCTGTACTTAAACTAGGACAGAAGAAACAAGATCGAATCAAAAATCCTTTTTCACTTCTTTGACTTTATTTTTGATTAATTACTGTAACTTTTGACTGCATGTTTCCTAACATTACTTTTGAATGAACTTTTTCTTTTTCTCCCATACATTTTGCCATAAAAAAAAAATCTGCCAAATGATGACTCTATTGGTAAAAAACGAATACATTATATTAAAGATGATGTCATGTGAAATAAAGCGAGTAACATATTGATTTCATATATATATGTATGTATATATATATATGTATGTATATATATGTGTATATATTATTGCACTAAACTTATTCAGTCAGATGATTAAACTTAATATAAAGCATAATTTAAATCTGAAGCATATAATCATAACTATAATCACTAAGGAAACATAAACACTCGCGCCCATATATACTTCAACAAAAGGCAAAATATAATCAAGGGTTCTAAAGGAAATGGAAATATACATAGGTCTTTTTGAAGAACAAAGATTTCATTATACACGCCATCTATATTTTCTTTTTCTTTCAACCGAAAATGTGTATTACGTAGTTAAAAGAGAATAAGAAAGAGCAGTCACAAATACCTCCTGAAAATGCCTTTATCAACTTTTTTTTGTAGGCATTGTCTAATATCAAATATTATAGATTTATGAACATTTTACCACTTTTTTTTTTGAAAAAACATTTTACCACTTTAATTTAGTTCACGAAGGTTAGCAAATTGCAAATGCTCTACGCATAATAGACTGTACACTCTCACCACACCGGAATTTCTACCTTTCACACGTGTTAAAACAGGACCACAAATCCATGATAGACACTGTCCATAATGTGTGGTTAAGATTTCTCATTTAGGATCTACCATCTAACGTATAACCTTAGATTGATGATGAATTCCACGCCCAACTCCTATCTTTAGCCCATCCTCCTCCTCCTCCTCCTCCTCCTCCTCCATCACCACCACCACCACCACCGGCGGAAGTAGGAGAATACTGATGGGCATGGCCATAGATGCCTGTCATTGGGTCTCTCATGTTTCCCACTCTTCAGGCTCTACTCCAAGAAAGCTCTACAAGTTCAACAATGTACATAATCATCTCCACTCTTGCACTCATGAGGCCACCATTAAGTGCATTAATGCCTCCTCCTCCTCCTCCTCCTCCATCTCTTCTCCGTCGAAGCCGTTATCTTTACCGGTGAAAGAAATAAAAGAGAAATGCAAAACATGGCTATGGAGAGGCTACAGTATCAATTATCTGACATACCCACAACCTCAGTTCGACCCCATCAATCCTTTACTTCTTATTCATGGCTTCGGCGCCTCCATTCCTCATTGGCGTAGAAACATAGAAACTTTATCCGAAACTCACACGGTTTACGCTATCGACCTCCTCGGCTTCGGTGCTTCAGACAAGCCAAAAGGTTTTGTATACTCCACCAAAATATGGGCAGAGCTTATACTAGACTTTGTTGAAGAAATCATCCAAAAACCAACTGTGCTTATAGGAAACTCTATTGGCAGTCTTGCATGTTTAATTGCAGCATCAGAAAATAAAACAAAATCGATACGTGGGCTTGTTTTGCTTAATTGTGCTGGTGGAATGAACAACAAGGCTATTGTTGATGACTGGAGGATTAAGCTTTTGTTACCATTGTTCTGGTTAATCGATTTTTTATTGAATCAGAAAGTGATCGCATTATTTATATTTGAACGTGTTAGACGTAGAGATAACATCAAGAACGTGTTGATGTCGGTGTATGGAAATAAAGAATCAGTGGATGAAGAGCTTGTGGAGATTATTTTGGAGCCAGCAAATGATGAAGGTGCCATTGATGCATTTGTTTCTATTGTGACTGGGGAACCTGGTCCGAATCCTTTGGAATTGATACCCAAAATAAAGATTCCTCTGTTGGTGTTGTGGGGTGATGAAGATCCATTCACTCCACTTGATGGGCCTGTTGGGAAGTACTTTTGTGGTTTGCAAGATCAGTTGTCGGATTTTGAGATGTTTGTTTTGAATGGAGTTGGGCATTGTCCTCATGATGATAGGCCGGATTTGGTGCACTCAAGGTTGTTACCTTGGCTGGGGAATCTGTCGACAGGAAATAATGTAAATAGTTAGTACCAAATAAAGGAGCGTTTTCGATGCACTAACCTTTTGTGTTTGCGTAGGATCTGGAAAGAAATCGGATCTGTTCGCGATTTGATGTACACAGTTTTACTATACACTTTATATAATAACAATGTTTGTATTTATTGTCATAGTTTCTCTATGTTTGTATTTATTGTCATTGTTTCTCTGTTAACACAATACTTTGTTTTGAGAGGGGTTGTTTATTTTCTATAATAAGCCAGTTACCTTGTTTATATTTTCATTTTGTATTGGTTAAGACATAGATTACTTGTAAAGACAATGAAGCAATAGTAAGTAATGAAGCAGAGCTGAAACCCTTAGTTGATGATATTTTGATAGACATAGGGACAAAACACTTGATGTTTATAAAATAGTTGGTTTTGCATCATCGAAGAAAAAGAAAAAAAAACCAAACTTTGTTGTTGACAAAAGGTTGAACCCCATTCCAAAAGGTTTTTTCATGTCATAGTCTCAATTAAGAAGGTATATGGAGGATATAAATCAGGAGTCCAGTGACCTCCTAGATCTAGATTGGATGAGAAGAAAAAACCAAACTTGATAGATACAAATTTCGAATGGAATCATGCAAATAAGTGTCTTAAAGAATTTTGTGGGAAACATTTTAAGTTATTTTCTTCTCGATAAAAATCCAAGTGTTTGCAAAACCGGCAACCCCTCTTCTCTCCCCTATCTACAAACTGCAACCTTCTCATTTTACTTTCTCATCTTCTTCTCCAACCTCCCTCCACTGCCCCACTGTACTTTTTTCCTCTCCCATCCATTCCCGAAACCAGAAAACAGATTCCCTCCTCCACCACTCTATAATTCAGAATAACTAAATCCACAGCCTCTCCCCTCACCCCCACACCGCCTGAACTAATTCCTTTTGAGCAGCACTGCAGCTCCACCACCACTGCCAACCTCGCATGGATATCCAAATACCTAGATACCAGTAGCCCTTTTTCTTCTCAAGCTCTAAATCTCCCAGAGATCTACGAAGAGAGATCTAGGAGGGGAGCATATAAACCATTTTTTTATATCAATTTCAAGCTCTAACATAGAGTTTAACATATACAATTTGAATACTTTGATCTTTGGTTGCTAGGGTTTATTTTTCTTTTTTTTGAAGCAATTGATAGGATGTTTTGATGATTAGTATAAGTTTGTGAGTAGAAAAGATTTTAAAAATTTGTAAAAGTCATGTTTTCACTGTAGTCTCGACTGAACGTTTAATGTGAGTCACCAAAACTTTCTAAGTTACCGAATGCTTCATTTGCGGTCAGTGACCCATGAGACTAAACTCAGATTTGGAACGCATAAACCATCGGTCTCTGTATTTCAAAATTCACATTTGGTCAATGATCAAAGTTAAACTTTTACCAAACTTAAAACTAAGAGTTCACTCTATTACAACATCGAACATTTGATGGTCCATTGCGTGTGGTAAACAAAGAGTTTCAGAGGCAAGATGGAGCTCAAAATTAAACTCAAATTGATTATGGTTTATGTGACTGAAATTAATGAAGCAAGAGAAAAGAGAAAAGATAAAAAAAACTAAATTGAATGACTTTATATGTATACAAGAGGCTTTTCACACTTTCACCAACCTTTCAGCTTAACTCTCTCTGCTCAAAACTCAAAATTATGCTAAGTGCTGAAAATTCTTCTTGCATGTATTGCTTGTATTCATTGTTTTTATTGAGAATTTTCAAGCCATTGCAAGGACAACTTAAAAGCTATTTTGATCTCTTGCTTGCGTATTGACTTTTTGAAAGTGTAAACGCACATCTTCTTCCAAAATCTATCTGGTCACATCTTCTTCCAAACTCTTTCTGGTAAAGTTCTTAGGTATAACTTTGTTGATGTTATGAAGAGGCAAGTAGAAAATCTTTTAAGCTATTGCTTGTAGTTGTGGTTATAGTAGTTCTTATTGTAAGAGTTGTCTAACCAATTGTTGCAGTATGAATTTAAAAACCTTTTTGAGGCCATTTATTGAAGTAATTGTTGAAATCCATTTCGGAAACAAGGTGGTAATGGAGTAAAATCTAGAGATTCAAACTACTATAAGTTGTATGTCTATTTTACGATTTCACATCTCCTTCTTGTTTTTCTTGAGTTCAGATCTTGGGTTGATTGAGCATAATCAAGAGAAATAGAAAACATTGTCTTTGCACTATATTCACCCCTTTAAAGTGATCTTCAAAGACCTAATAATTGGTATAATTGATTAGCTTTAATTGCATGGTCAATTTTTACAAGCAGCAATGTTTAAAGATCGTTAAATAAATATGACAACTACACCAACTACCCCTTCTAGCTCAGCTCCCAAGCCTACTATATTGGTCATGGCTCCAAACACCACGGTTCTATTGTTTGATGTTTAAAAATACTCATTGTGTAAATTTAGGATGATTAATCACTTGAAAGGACGTAGTTTTAACATATGGAGAGCAGTGGTCACAGGAATTCAAGTTCCTATGATTACAAGCTCAAACGGTGAGAAGATAGTCAAAGATGAGGATGAGTACATCGAAGAAGAGAAACTGAAGTGTAGCGTCCCGTTCCGAACCCTAAGGTCAGAACCGGTACGCCCGCCGTATTCCACTAAGGGATATACAAAGCGTCTGTACGAATTCCTGCACTTGTCAAAACGACAGAGTATTCGATTGCGGAAGCGAAATAAATCAATTCAAAACCCTAAATCGAAAAAAAAATCCACTATCCGCCAAAAGTCAAAATCAAGTCAACATCCCCTGAACGGCATTGTATAGTGCGTAAAATGAAATTCCTAAGCTAAGTCCTCAAATGAAATATTGAATAGAACAAAACTTCTCTAATTCTTGATCATCAATCTCCAAACAGTCCCTACAAGTCCCACTGAGCCCACTCTGAATCTTCTTCAACCCATATGTAATCATACCTTGAATCGTCTGCAAGAAAACAAAACGAACGGTGTGAGCGACAAAAACGTCACTCAGTAGGTACCCTGCCTGCATCGTCCCTGTGAGATCATACATGCTAGGACAGTAGTGAAGTACATATACGTACTGTAATACGAAAATAGACTGTCCACGTTTTCACAAATACGTATAATGGCCAGAACTTCTTAAAACAATGTATAACGGTCATATCTTCTTAAAACAGCATATAACGGTCATAACTTCTTAAAACAATCAAGCACATAATCATGCAGAATGAGCGTGAAATGCAATGTCACATACGTGATGCATGATAAACCTACCTTCTCAGAACATTCATCTAATCGTGCAATGCATAACCCCGGGTCCTAACAGAACGGAACGGAACATATCAGATATGCGACTTACGTCTCGCATATCTTAACAGAACAGAACGGAACAAAACAGAACATATCATATATGCAATGTCATGATGCATGAATGCACAGAAATCATACACGGAATCCTTCGTTTACTTTTTTTTTCTTTTTCCTTTTTTTTTCTTTTCTTTTTCTTTTCTTTTCCTTTTCCTCTTCCTTACCTTTCTGTACGCCTCAGCTCCTGCGACTTTCAGAAATTTACTCCCCCTCCTGCTTCTTCCAACTTTCGCCCCTCCCCAGCCAATCTTCTACCTCAGCTTCTTCGTTCCTTCACACCTCATATTCTCAATTCCTTTTCCTGCAACTCCAAACTTACGGCCCCCCACCTTTCCAGCCGACACCCCTCAACTCCCCTCTCCTCCACCTCCCTCAGCCCCCGCTCACCCCTGCAGCCGCCCCAACCCCAGCCCCCTCGCTACTCATCCGCCCCTCTCCCTCAGCCCCCCCATCCAGCCGCCCCCCTCTCTCAGCCCCCCGTCTCTTCAACTCCCTTGTTCCTCCATCCGGCAGCACGTGGTCATAGCCCACCACCACCGGCCACGCGCCACCGGCACAAACACTTCTTCCTACGATTCCGGTATTCACATGCACATCAAAAATCAAATCTTTTCCGAGTTTTCATACGAAAATAGCATCATACATATATATACATATACGATCATATATACGGACATACAATTCATCACATATACATATAATCTAATAATCAGGCATCTATATAATCACCAATACTAATGCACGATCTTGTTTTCATAGAAAAATTAAAGATTATCGTTTTTACATTGAACGGATGTTAAAGGGGCACCTACGTGGTTATTGCTATGCGTTTGAAGGGCTTGGTCAAGGCGGTGGTGCTCCTCCCTCTCTCCTAAAACTGGCGGCTTGGTTTTGGGATCAAGAAGTCGTTTTTCCCCTTCCTCCTAAGCGGCGTACATGTAGTCTGGAAAGGGAGTAGTCAAAGCGTTGTTTAAATAGATATTTGATTTGGGTTTTGGGAAAATTTTCTAATCAAATTAGGTTTAGTAATTAATTAGCCTAAATACCCTTTTTACCCTTATTTAAAAAAATGGGATATAACATTCTCCCCTGCTTACAAAAAGTTTTGTCCTCGAAACTTGTGTATTACATAATCACTAACTTAGTGTAGTTCTACTTGATTCATTTACCTAGATCATGACTGAACTTAGTATCACTTGTGTATTCTGATATTTACCCATTTCACTTCCTCGATACAGGACTAAGTCCTCAAATCATTCAGTGTGTATATATACAATGTAACCTTTACATCCATTATCCTTCGCCTGATCGATCATAACTCATTCTTTCTATAGTTCTCGAATCAACCTTAGGGGTACCGTCATTATACTTGCTTCATAACTTAATTGACGGTCTATATCGTACTTATCTTTGCTATCATGAGCAACCCTCTAAAATCGGTTCCTAGGTGTAGTACAATCTTTAACTTAACACCTTGTTCACAAGACTCCTCCCTGAAGCTGTATGTATTTCTCAGAATACGTTGTACTCTAGTACAACTTAATTTAGTCATCACTAGCACCTCACAAGATGATCTAGTCCTTATAGGGTTCAGTCCTTACTTAATTCTCTATAATTAGTGCTTACCAACTTCTACTTATACCACTTAATGTGTATTATTCAACTTATTGCAATCTATAATACCGAATTCTTAAACTCATCACATATGATTCATCTCCTGCATAATTAACTATACTAACATCCTTTGTGTATGCCAATATGGTAACCGCTACCCTTCCTTAATGCAACCAAATCTTCAAAATCAGTTCTTATATACTTACGAACTATCTCTATGATCATGCTTTTAATTTCTCGGAGATATTGCCAGCAGCCTAGTATACGAAATATGTGTATGGACATATTTTTCTCCAAGTTAAAAGAAAAGTAGCTTACGTAGCTATAATTTTGAATATAGCTTTAACTATTTAAAATACTGAACCTTCTAATTTTTGTAAACACAAAACTCAAAGTATACTAGATTTGTTTTCGCAACGCGATATCTCAAATGACCATTTTAAAAAAGATAATATATCTTTTTCGCAAGGCATTTTGATAAAATTGGGTCAAAACAGTTGAAAACTTAATAAAGTAAGGTTTTATGAAACGATTTGAATATGGTACCTTCCGTTTTCAAAAACAGGTATATATTTTGAAAGTTACTTTTTTTTCCACAAAAGTTAAGTAAGTTCATCGCAAGCAGGTAAATAACTTCGAAAATATTTAAACGGTTAAACTACTTGCGATATCGGTAGTCGTCAAATTAAATTAATTTTGACTAAAAAATAGATATAGCAAAAATGGAAATTTGAAATATTTTGTAAGAAATATATATAAACTCATCGTTTTCGCAAGAACATCAATATTTTAAAAGTTTTCCCCTTTTCAAGATCGTCAAAAGAATTGAAATTTTTTTTATGGTGATTTGCAAGTATGGAAAAAAACTAGCCTCGTAAAGTTTAGTAGACTATATAATCAAATGTGACTCGATAAGGTATTTTTGAAAATAAAATGTCTTTTGAAGTCTCTGTAAAATATAAGCATAACTCGGTGTACGTGCTTATATAAAATATTTATCTGCTAGAGAAATAATAATCCAATATTTCGTATAATTTCTATAATCATCCTTATTTTCGAATAAAGTCCCCTATGTATGGGTTTTGTAAGTTGCATGTTTGTCTACTCGTGATAAAATCTTTAACTTAAATTGTCTAATCTTAGCATGACATTGAACATTAATCGACTTAAGGTATTCTAATTCACCATGCTTCCGCGTGCCATACTGATCCACTGTATTTCTTTACTTGGTTATTTGAACCGCTAGTTTTAACCTAGTTAAATCTCACCTGAACAAGCAACCACTATTGATTCATGCATACTCTATTTCAATTCAAGCCTACTAGATTCAATCCAATATTTCGATGTCAACACTTAACCCACAATTTTGTAATGATATAGTATTCCAATGCACATACTATAGTCGATTCTCGCATGTCGCTATTGTTCAATACCTCTAATAAGACTAATATTGTCGACCTATTTTGATTACCCTACATTCAACATCTTAACCCTAGACTATAAATTCCTTTGTACAATATCCTTAACTATACTCATTATAACGCTAATTTTATTTAGTTTCTATCATTCTACTATAAATCATCTCTTGGTATTTATCATACTATTATAATTCATTTCTTAGTCGCTATGGTCCCAACTTAGACTTAAGCCTGCTCTGATGTTATCGTCCAAGTAGGGATATGGAGCCACTTTACTTTACCCTAATGGTACCGAGTATCATGTTGCAGTTATGGTAAGGCAGCCCGAGTTACTGCCTGACCCATTTATATATCAACTAACGTTTGTAGTAGGATATTCTGATTAACATCGTAATTCATTCAAATCAATTATATAGTATTCAACTAGGGTTACTAAGATCACGGCTTAGAGGGTTGTGATCAATATTAGATAAGGGAGAATTTTATGGGATATCTTAGATATACGTGTTTTTAAAACCGATCGACTTCTTAAGTTTAGGATCATAACTTATTTCTAGGATCGTTCTTAGCATCATCCTTCTTACCTCTAAGATCACGTCTTATTTCCAAATCATAATTAGTACATAATCAATACTTATTACTAAATCTGTACTTATGTCTAAAGTCAACTCTTAATCAAGATCGTTACTTATGTCTAAGATCATGACTTATGTTCAGGATCATCGCTAATAACGGAGATCAGTACTTATGTTCATGATCATCGCTTATGTTCAAATCATCACTTATGTCTAAGATTGTGACTTAGAGGCAAGATCGTAACTTATTTTGTAATATCATGGCCTAATTCTACATTTTCGCCATGGATCTAGAGCCATGCTCTGAAGATCGTACTATCGGCACGTAATACCCCTTAAACTCATTCTGAAATTTGATCCAAGTGATCGGTGGTATCAGTTTTGCTGCGTCACCACTCCTCCACATCTACTTATAGAAGAATCTCAAGTCCGAGTGCGATAGTGGTGGAGCCTGTGGCTGTTGATGTTGTTGCACCACAGCTTGGGTCATGACCAGTAGTGCATCGGTCAAGGCCTGGGGAGCACGACTTGCGGTGGAGCCCCATTCTCAGAGTGGTTCCCATTGCCGTTCCTACCATTCTCTTCTCGATGGCATATTACGACAAGGAAAATTTCAGTTTTTTTGGTGTCAGGAGCATTTCAGGAATATATAAATTTAAGAAACGGAAAACAGTCAAATAATGATAAATAAAACGAAAATAGAAACCAACCGAACCCCCAGTCCAATCATCACTTAGTCTAAATTAAACTTATTCTAAGGTCAAACTTAGTCTCAGGTCACAACTTACGTCTATAATAAAACTTAGTCTAATATCAAACTTACATCTACGATCAAAAGTTAAGTCAAGCTTAGTCTCAGATCACAACTTACGTCTAGAATCCAACTCAGTCTAATATCAAACTTACATCTACGATCAAAACTTAATTCTATAGTCATATCTTACGTCTAAGATCATTTCTTAATTCTATGTTTTTCCGCAGTAGATCTAGAGCCTGGGCTCTGATACCACCTGTAGCGCCCCGTCCCGAACCATAAGGTCAGAACCGGTACGCCTGCCGTATTCCACTAAGGGGATATACAAGGCGTCTGTACAAATTCCTGCACTTGTCAAAACGACAGAGTATTCGATTGCGGAAGCGAAATAAATCAATTCAAAACCCTAAATCGAAATAAAAATCCACTATCCGCCAAAAGTCAAAATCAAGTCAACATCCCCTGAACGGCATTGTATAGTGTGCAAAATGAAATCCCTAAGCTAAGTCCTCAAATGAAATATTGAATAGAACAAAACTTCTCTAATTCTTGATCATCAATCTCCAAACAGTCCCTACAAGTCCCACTGAGCCCACTCTGAATCTTCTCCAACCCATATGAAATCATACCTTGAATCGTCTGCAAGAAAACAAAACGAACGGTGTGAGCGACAAAAACGTCACTCAGTAGGTACCCTGCCTGCATCGACCCTGTGAGATCATACATGCTAGGACAGTAGTGAAGTACATATACGTACTGTAATACGAAAATACACTGTCCACGTTTTCACAAATACGTATAATGGTCAGAACTTCTTAAAACAATGTATAACGGTCATATCTTCTTAAAACAACGTATAACGGCCATAACTTCTTAAAACAATCAAGCACATAATCATGCAGAATGAGCGTGAATTGCAATGTCACATACGTGATGTATAATAAACCTACCTTCTCAGAACATTCATCTAATCGTGCAATGCATGACCCCGGGTCCTAACAGAACGGAACGGAACAGAACATATCAGATATGCGACTTACGTCTTGCATATCTTAACAGAACAGAACGGAACAAAAGAACATATCATATATGCAATGTCGTGATGCATGAATGCACAGAAATCATACACGGAATCCTTCATTTACTTTCCTTTTTCTTTTTCCTTTTTCCTTTCCTTTTTCTTTTTCTTTTTCTTTTCTTTTCCCTTTCCTCTTCCTTACCTTTCTGTATGCCTCAGCTCCTGCGACTTTCAGAAATTCACCCCCCTCCTGCTTCTTCCAACTTTCGCCCCCAGCCAATCTTCTACCTCAGCTTCTTCGTTCCTTCACACCTCATATTCTCAATTCCTTTTCCTGCAACTCCAAACTTACGGTCCCCCCTTTCCAGCCGACACCCCTCAACTCCCCTCTCATCCACCTCCCTCAGCCCCCGCTCACCCCTGCAGCCGCCCCAACCCCAGCCCCCTCGCTACTCAGCCGCCCCTCTCCCTCAGCCCCCCATCCAGCCGCCCCCTCTCTCAGCCCCCCTATCCAGCCGCCCCCTTCCCTCAGTCCTCTGTCTCTTCAACTCCCTTGTTCCTCCATCCGGCAGCACGTGGTCATAGCCCACCACCACCGGCCACGCACCGCCGGCACAAACACTTCTTCCTACGATTCCGGTATTCACACGCACATCAAAAATCAAATCTTTTCCGAGTTTTCATACGAAAATAGCATCATACATATATATATACATATACGATCATATATACGGACATACAATTCATCACATATACATATAATCTAATAATCAAGCATCTATACAATCACCAATACTAATGCACGATCTTGTTTTCATAGGAAAATTAAAGATTATCGTTTTTACATTGAACGGATGTTAAGGGGGCACCTACCTGGTTATTGCTACGCGTTTGAAGGGCTTGGTCAAGGCGGTGGTGCTCCTCCCTCTCTCCTAAAACTGGCGGCTTGGTTTTGGGATCAAGAAGTCGTTTTTCCCCTTCCTCCTAGGCGGCGTACATGTAGTCTGGAAAGGGAGTAGTCCAAGCGTTGTTTAAATAGATATTTGATTAGGGTTTATAGAAAATTTTCTAATCAAATTAGGTTTAATAATTAATTAGCCTAAATACCCTTTTACCCTTATTTAAAAAAATGTGATATAAATAAAATAGGAAAACATTTGACATTCTCTCAAGTGCTTTACCCAGAACCGAGCTTGTTAGACTACAAGGATCTAAAATGGCTCATGAGACATGAAAAAGGTTGAAGATTATAATTAAGGAACCAAATAAGTTAGAATGGGGCTAAGAAGCTAATGCTCATGAAAGAACATGAAATGCTTGGTTTGAAGAGTGGTGAAAAAATTGAGAAAACAGCTTATCGTTTTGCTCGAATCATAAATCAACTTGTCATGCTTGATAAGAAGATAAAGTAACAAAATTGCTCACTTCCTTAACAAGATATTGGAACCTAAAATGACGGTCGTCATCGAGTCTAAGAATGTCAAGACATTATACCTTGATGAATTGTCCAAAAATCTCTTGACTTTTGAAATCATGATTGATGAGCAAAATACATTCGATCCAATAAAGCCTCCATTAATTTTACACAAAGGATTGTTTGTAGACTCTAATGATTCCAATGAAGAAGTGTTACTTTTGGTTAGGAGTTTAGAAGGTTTGCAACAAGAAAGAAAACTTAATCAAGAAGCATTTCAAGAGTTCATCAAAAGACA
The DNA here is from genome assembly GCA_036186865.1 of Eustoma russellianum. Taxonomy (NCBI): domain Eukaryota; kingdom Viridiplantae; phylum Streptophyta; class Magnoliopsida; order Gentianales; family Gentianaceae; genus Eustoma; species Eustoma russellianum. Next base: position 15,296,718 of record AP025071.1, read on the forward strand.
AAGAAAAGGGTGAAAATTGCTTTATGTTTGGACAAATGGATCACTTTATTGTGGATTGTCTTGTCAAAAAGCCACAAGAGCAAGATAAGAAAGTATTCCCTCAAAAGAAGAAGACTATCAATGCGAAAGTGACTACTAGGGATGATCTTTTCTCGATTCAAAAGGTGAAGATGATAGATACAAGAATGTTAGACTCATGGTTCTAGTATATGAAGAAAAACAACACTTTTGACTTATGGCAATCAAATATGATTTTAAGATACATTCTACGTCTTCAAATTCTGATTTGTAAGATGAATTAGAAGATTATACGATGAATTTGAAAAACTTAATTTATGCAAAGTTTTGACTGTAGAATGACAACAAGCGTTTGGTGTCATCTATGAGTTTGGTGTATATGAAAATATGTAGAAACTCTTCTGATACAAGTGCTTCTGAATGTTTGGCTTGACTTTTCCGCATTCGTTCTGACCGAACGATGGGTCAGAAACTCTCCTGAGTTTGTTCGTGTTGTTCACAGAATAGTATAAAGATAACTATTAAACCTATTGAACACTTAAAACACTTCTCGATGCAATTAATGAACTCAACTATTCTCACTTCGTCTTCTTCCTCAATTGTTCCCACCACTCTCTATTTGTTTCCATTCCCAAAATTCTTATAAATCATAAGGTTTCAATCTATTTGTGCATTTTCTATGTTCCAAATCAGAATACCTAATCCCTCTATCTTTTCAATAAGTTGTTCTTTGAAATCAAATGGTTTGGGATTTCTCCAAACGTGCTTGGGAAGATAATGGTGATAGAGAGGCTTTTTCATAGGACAACACGCCGTCGAGGCATGGCACTGCAACTGTTTGGCTAAAATTAGTTCGAGTTCGGTTCGATAACCTTATAACTGTTTAAACGAGCCGAACAGTTCGCGAACATTTCGGCTCGTTTAACTAAACGAACCCAAATGTCTGTTCAAATTTGGCTCTTTAATAAATAATTACCGAACAAATACGAACCGGACACGAACAGTTTACGAACTATTCGGTTCGTTCAACAGCCCTAACAACAAGACAAGTTAGCTTTTAAGCTCTCAAGGTGGTCAAGGTCATAAGGAGGACAATGATGCTAAAATTCTTCCTATGGGCAGCGAAAGAATACCATTATGTGCATATCTATTTACTCAATTAATTTGGTTGAATTGTGGGAAACTAAAATAACAGTCATTATTATTTTTTGAAGCCATTAGATGTCTCAGAACTTGACAAGAATGCTGAAATGAAAATTTCGCGGGAAAATGGATCTTTATTGAATATCAACACATAAAAAATTACATCTACACGCCTACATCACGTGTTTTCTACAGTATCCAATAACGATGTATGTATATGAGCTAACAAGCTAACTCGTTCTAAGATATCATGACAAATATATTGTGGCGTTGGCAGTTGCAATGTTCCTCCATGTACAGATTGGCTGACGTTTCAAAATTGGACTTGTCTATGGGATAAGGATATAAACTGATTTTTCCAACACCTTTACTCCCATGTTTTATGCTTACCTTTGGTTTAGATTAAGTGGTAACAACGTGGCGGCTATTCACTCGAATGTTGATAGGGTTTATTTAATTGGAGTATCCACAAGATAGATACCTTATTAGGGACTTTAAATGAGCTATGTGCGAGATTTTATCTCATGCTAGTGTACTGACATTTTTGTAAGTATAAATTTACATTTTCTCTAAAAACCTATTTTGAAAAGTTCTTAGGTACGTAGAACTTTTGAAGTTATGAAGAAACAAGTAGAAAAGATTTTAAACTTTTGTTTGTGGTTGTAGCTGTAGTATTTATTGCAATAGTTGTCTTATCAATTATTGGAGGAAGAAATTAAAAACCTATTTTGTGAAGTTCTTAGGTAGAATTTTTTGGAAGTTATAAAGAAGTAAGTAGAAAAGGTTTTAAACTCTTGTTTGTAGATGCAGTTGTAGTGTTTATTGCAATAGTTTTCTTATCAATTATTGGAGTAAAAAAAATTGAAAACCTCTTTGAGGTCATTTGTCGAATTACTTGGTGAAATCCACTTTTAAAACAAAAAGGTTGTGTCATAAAATAAAGGAGATTCAAAAAACTACAAATTGCGTGTTTATTATTATTATTTTTTATTATTTTCATCTCCTTCTTTCTTATCCTGTGTGGTTATCTTGGGTTGTTTGAGCAAAATCAAGACCAAAAATTACCCTTTTATATCTACTATCGACTACCGTTTGGAGTTAATTGAAAATATTTCAGAACTATCTGTATAAAATAATATTTTAGAGCACGTCTTACGAACAATAATAAAAAAATAAAAGAATGCGTTCTCTTCCTTTTATTTGTTCATTTAAATTGTGATCTGAAATAGTTTTTTAAATGATGTGTACACTCATATTTAAAATTAGACCTCTTAAGCAATAGGGCATAAAGCAGGCATCATAATTCATCAATGTTACTATTCTAGCATTCTGACTAATCTATCATAAGGTTGCTTCTAATAGACCTTAGAGGCATATGCTATAATTGTTGACTTTGTCTTGAACACTTAAGATGGGTGTTTTTGAAATGGTATTTGAATCTGCTTTGTATTTGCCAATGAGTCATTACTCCGATGGTAATGATGAGGCCCTAGGACTAAAAGCTCATGGGTTCAATCTCCGTACGAGGCAATACCTTCTTATACAAAGCAAGACTCTATATAATGTGCCATGATCCAGAAAAAAGTTACAATCTCTACTTGGAACACGTATTCATGAAGTGTGACATGATCAAAAAAATCTGCTTTGTATTTGATTGTAATCTTTTTAGCATCTTAGAACACGAAATTTATAACGTTATTATAGATTTGTCAACACTAATCTCAAATTGTCATCTCTCCTCTTTTCTTATACAACAACAACAACTATACCCACATTGACTTAGAGGCTCCTGTCTATAGCAGAGTATGAGGAGGTTGGATGTACGCAACTATACCCATATGTTAGAAATGTACAAAGTTTGTTTTTCGATTATCCACAATGAAAATTACGTCAAGCTGTGTCGATCAACTGATACTTCACAGTATAAGAAGCACAATCAATGTAGTGAATCATTTTGTTTTATTTCATCATATTCCAAGTCAAAGAAGAGTGAAAATTTCCTCTTCACTTATCTGGAAGGCTATTAGTGCAAGTAAACCAGGCCGAATTTTGTTGATCACGTCTTCAGTCAACTTGTTCCTATCGTGGGAAAAAATAGTACCACACAAAATTGAATCATAGTTGAAATCTCTGAGAGTACTATCTCAATATATGACCTTATCCATTTGACATTCTTGATAAATTTTCTTACATATTAATATTATTGGCTGAATGTAAAATGGATCTGACTCAGAGAATTGGTTGACCTTGATTTTTCTAATTTCTTTTCCTTTTAAAACGGATCTGACTTGGAGAATTTGTACACCTTGATTTTTCTTATTCCTTTTTCCTTTTTTTTTTTCTTTTGCCAGGTCTTGGCCTATTCTTATTCATCACTTTTTGATAAATTTCTATGAGCAAGAAAACTTATTAGGAAAAGCTCTGATCTATTTTATTATTTTATTCAATACACCATATTAACGTTTATATAATACAATATACAACAACAACATTATCTCATTACCTTAGAGGCTCCCGTCCATGGGCGGGGTATGAGGGGTCGATATACGCTACCATACTCATATGTTAGAAACACATAGAGGTTGTTGTTTTCCGATGACCCATAATGATGCGTCAAGCTGTGTCAATCAACTGCTACTTCGCATATAAGAAGCGAAGCCAATTTAGTGGTTCATTTTGCTTTATTCCATCATATTCCTAAGTCAAGAAAAAGTGTATCCTTAACTCCATTGAAAATAGAAACAATTATAACGAACTTAATCACAATCTTAATCAAATCAAATTTAAACCAGAAAGGTCAATAATACAATTGCATAGAAAGATATTCATAATTAAATAGAAAATATCACACAATATGCTGAGCACAATCATAACGAACTTAATCACAATTTTAATCAAATCAAATTTAAACTAGAAAAGTCAATAATAACAATGACATAGAAAGATATTCATAATTAAATGGAAAATATCACACAATATCGTAAGATCTCCTAACACCTTAAGTTAAAAGGTGAAGGCACGAAGCCCCCATATCACAATAGAGTATTATAGTCAAGTTCAACGGTGCTAATTAGGCACCATGTTCAAACACATCAATGCCGTTCAAACCATTTGCCTAAAAATGACGTAATCATCTTATCATCATCTTTTTTCAGTCACAAGCTCAAAATCTCTCTGGGTAAAAAAAAAAAAACATTTACTGTCCAAAATCTGCCTTGAGGTCGTAATTTTACCACACCAATAGAAAATTTTAAGCTTGTGAACAAATCATGTACGACGCGATCAAATCAAATTGAAAAAGAGAATCCAAATAGAGCCGAATCAAAAGCTTCCTCTTTTTCCGCTTAAAACGCTTCAAAAAAAAAAAAAAAAAAAACCATCTCTATAGAAATATGAATATGGTAACGAGAAGGGACCAACCACCTTTGGGCTTTGGAGAACGGACCAACCATCTTTGGGCTCTGCAAAGCCGCAAGGCAGTATGGGAAAAACCATAAGAAATCAAAGCAAACACGGTTGAAAATATTGTCCCATATCGGACAATTTTAAATAAAATACATAGGTTACATGAGGTGAGGTATCACCTCTCGACTCTGCAAAGCCGCAAGGCAGTATGGGAAAAAATAAGAAATCAAAGCAACCACGGTTGAGAATATTGTCCTACATCGTACAATTTGAGATAAAATACATGGGTTATAAGGTACCACCATCCATTGCCTTAATGTTTTGAGTGGATATGAGCATCACTTCATGCAAGCCCAAGTTTTAATATGATATCAGAGCTAGTTTTAAAAATGTAGACTCTCACATTGTCTGGTCTGTGATTGGCCATTTATCGTCTCTACTCATCCAAGTCTGTGATTTGCCATTTATCGTCTCCCTTCATCCAAGTGCATATTTTCAACAAGAAAGAAAATTTATTGGAAAAAAAATTCTGATCTATTCTCTCATTTTATTCAATACGCCATATTAACTCTCACATTGTCTGTCTCTAATTGGTCATTTATCGTCTCTCTTCATCCAAGTCTGTGACTGGCCATTTATCATATCCCTCGTTCAAGTGCAGATTTTCAACAAGAAAGAAAATTTGTTGGAAAAAGAATTATGATTTATTCTCTCATTTTATTCAATACGCCATATTCACGTTTATACAATGACAAATGATAAAGGCAGAGCAAATCTGCAATTTATTACAATTTGTTTTCGAAATGGCATTAGTACCCTTATGCTCTTGCTGTGGAATAGTTTTTCTTTTCCTTTTTGTGATGGTCAATATTAGTTTGCCTTTCTTTTTTTTTTGTTGCCTCGTCCTCATTTTTTTCTTTCTTTTTTTTTTTGTTTGCAATCTTTTATTTTTAAAGCGTTCATCGTGCTTAATCTTTTACCAATCTTTATATGATCAACTATTTAACACTAACCACGATTAAATAGTGATAGTCACCTATTATCACATAGGTTAAAACTGTTTAATATCTTTCCAACTAAATGAATAGTGATATAACCTTTATCTGAAAATAATTTTATAACTAATGTGAAACAGATTTATTGGACTACCGTAAATGCTCTAACAACATTTTTCTACATGATCTGAGTTTTTCATATTTAACGTTGCATAAATGATACATTCAAATGTTCAACCATTTAGCACATTTTCATAAATTGTGTTTTTAATTGTACTTTCTTAATTTATCATTCTTGATATGCTAAAACCAATGTTAATTAGTATGTTCAAACAAAAGGGAGCAACACTAAAAAGAACAAGTTAAAAAGAAAATGAATTTTTTTGTACACTTAACACGTAAGCATCAATGCGTTTCGACGCTTTTTTAATGATTAATTTATAGTAAATCGATTATACCTATGGATCATTGGAGTATAACATGTCATTGATATATTACCTAATGATGAAAGCAACCCAAAAAACAGGAAGGCTTAAAAGACAAATATATTAGTATTTTGTTAAGGGAAAAATCTTTAAACAATTGAACAGGATGAGGGAAAAAATAGAAACTATAAACAGGCAAAAAAAAATCAAAGTCATAAGTGATAATATAAGATATTACAAAATAAGAAGGATAC
>AP025071.1:15302967-15388690 GCA_036186865.1 Eustoma russellianum
TCGTCCTCATTTTTTTCTTTCTTTTTTTTTTTGTTTGCAATCTTTTATTTTTAAAGCGTTCATCGTGCTTAATCTTTTACCAATCTTTATATGATCAACTATTTAACACTAACCACGATTAAATAGTGATAGTCACCTATTATCACATAGGTTAAAACTGTTTAATATCTTTCCAACTAAATGAATAGTGATATAACCTTTATCTGAAAATAATTTTATAACTAATGTGAAACAGATTTATTGGACTACCGTAAATGCTCTAACAACATTTTTCTACATGATCTGAGTTTTTCATATTTAACGTTGCATAAATGATACATTCAAATGTTCAACCATTTAGCACATTTTCATAAATTGTGTTTTTAATTGTACTTTCTTAATTTATCATTCTTGATATGCTAAAACCAATGTTAATTAGTATGTTCAAACAAAAGGGAGCAACACTAAAAAGAACAAGTTAAAAAGAAAATGAATTTTTTTGTACACTTAACACGTAAGCATCAATGCGTTTCGACGCTTTTTTAATGATTAATTTATAGTAAATCGATTATACCTATGGATCATTGGAGTATAACATGTCATTGATATATTACCTAATGATGAAAGCAACCCAAAAAACAGGAAGGCTTAAAAGACAAATATATTAGTATTTTGTTAAGGGAAAAATCTTTAAACAATTGAACAGGATGAGGGAAAAAATAGAAACTATAAACAGGCAAAAAAAAATCAAAGTCATAAGTGATAATATAAGATATTACAAAATAAGAAGGATACATAGAAACAAAATTTTGGTAAAAGGTTCCATTGAAAAAATCAATCCCTTTAAGTTAAAAGAAGTAATAATAAAAATGCATGGAAGACAATTAAACGTGTTAAAGACGAAAATGTCAAATTTCGTTTTGTAAACTTTAGACCAAGTCTGCAGTATGGACAAAATCAGACTAACGTAAAAATAAAAATGAAAATCATCTCACTATTTTATTTTCCCTAACTTGACTAACCTTCACTGCAAAATTATGTAAAATACACATATTAGGTTTACATAAAATTATGGATTACTCATTCTCTACAAATTGTTCCAAAAATCTTTAACGTAACCAATCCCTTTTTTAGTATCCTGATATGGAAAGAAGAATAAAGAGTTGAAAAGGCAATTTTTTCAATAAAAAAAGTATTTCCAATACACTAGCCTTCCGCGTCTGTATATGGTCCGGAGAATAAACGGATCGTTTCACGATCTCTTTGTAATAAGTTATAATAAATTGCACTGCTTGGATCATTATAACTCTGCCTATAGTATCACCCTTATATAATACATATATTAAACACAATCATAACCAAGATAATCACAAGTATGATCAAATCAAATGTAAATTAAGAAACACAATAATGATAATTACATAGAAGAATATCCAAAACTAAATAAAAAATATCTTAAGATATCCTAACGGTTCTCAAAATTAATCAAAATGTTGTTATCGGCTAAATTTCATGATGTAAAGTCATTGTACTCCAATTATCATTGAATTATTTGTATCTCAAGACTGAACGCCTCTACTTGGTTGAATATTGTTCTTAACTTGATAGAGTTTAGTCCAAGCATAAAACATGGATTTCCTCCTGGTTTCAAGTTTAAAAACCAAGTGAATGCAGCTGAATTGATGGAAGAGAAGCCTCAGAATTGTGATGCTGAACATGCTTCTTCCTCTCTACTTCCACATTCCACACATTCTTTTACTCAAAAACAGTTTATTAAACTTCTGAAATTGTTAGATGTTGATGATGTTGTTTCATGAACCAGTGGAAACAAAGTGTTACAAGGTGCTGCTATGACTGCACAAACTGGTATGTCTACAGGTAAACATTATGCAAGTATTGGTTGTGTATGGATCTTGGACTCAGGGGCCACTGACCATATTTTCTGCTTCTTAGCCCTGTTTCTTTCTTATTGCCGTATTGATCATGTATCTATTAAACTTCCAAATAATATCACAGTTGATGCAACTCATAAAGGAGTAGTTATACTGCACACTGACCTTGTTTTGAAGGATGTACTGCATGTTCCTTCATTTTCTTTCAACCTTGTTTCCTTGAGCAAACTTACTGTTACACCTAGGAATTTTCGAATTAGTCATTATGTACTAATTTAGAAATTAAGTAGTCGTTGGGTGTAACGACCCCTCGAAATTAAATTAATTGTAGCATGTGGATTATGTCCAAATGATTTTATTTTTATCTTAGATTGTTATATATGTATAAGATAAGGAAAGGAAAACAAAAACAAATAATAATAGGATAAAAAAAAGAAAAGAATGTGAAAAAGTCGTGAGGATAAGGGGAAAAAATAAAAAAAAATAGATGTGAAAAAAGGTGAGAGGATAAGAACCAAAAAAAAATAAATTTTAAAAAATAAAAAAGAGAGAACGTGATTGTTGGGGGGAGTTAATTTCCCCCAAGTCTCGCTGAAATCAAGGGATAAAGGGGCAGGGGTACGCTGGCAGTTAAGGGAAAGGAGAAAAAGAACCTATATTAAAAAAAATGTAGATAGATCAAAGGAGGAGAACACGGTTGAAGGCAGCAGCGCAGAAGAGAAAGGAAGAAAAAGAGGGAAGAGGAAAGAGAGAAGGAGAAGAGAAGAGGAAGAAAAGTCAATAAGGTTTACTCTAGTCGCGTAGTTTTGTCTACAATCCAAGTAGGTTCCCTTTTTCCTCTCCAAATAGTACAAAATCAAGCATGCCTTAGTGATATATTATGTGTTTTTGTTGTTTTAATTGTTGGAATCTATAGTATGTCGTTGAATCTGTGAAAGATCTGTACGTTTGAGTGCTGTTGATGTGTATTATGGTTTGCGTGCCTTGGATTTGATTTTAGAAAAAAATTTGATAATCAAAAAAGTAAAACTATTGCATGATTAGGATTTTCCAATCTTGTTTTGACCTTAGAATAGGTTCCCATAGACTGAAAATAGGCAAAAATATTGATCGGAGTTGAAAAACGGACGCCAGAGGCGGCCGAAGCGACTCACGCGCCACCGGAGTGGCCGCGCGTGAGGTCGCACGCGCCTCTTGAGGTTGCTGAAGCAGATTTTGTAAAAAAAAATGTAAAGCGAAAACGGGCCGAAGCCCGGATCAGCGTACATGCCGGACCTTAACAGGCCGGGTGCATCCAAGGCTTGGCCCAAATCTACCCGGAAAAAAGGGAGGCAGGCTAGCGGACTGGGCCGAATGGCCAACGGACCGGACCAGCAGCCGGCCGACCTAATTAACTGTTTAAATTAAAAAAAAGGGCATGCGCCAGGCCAGCAGCCTTAGGGGGCCGGGCCTGCGCAGGGCGGATCAGGGCTGGCAGTTGGCAGGCCGGCCCTTTGACAATTTTAATAAATAAAAGATTTCTGAATTTTCTGAAATTTGTGTAATTGTTATTTAATTAATTTAAAATAGAAATAATTATAGGAAAAATATAAATAAATATCAGAAAATTATAAATAAATTTCAGAAATTATAAAATGCTGAAATTAACTTATTTCACTAAATTTCAGTAATTGTGGTAATTTATTTAATTAGGATAATTTGGTAGTAAATAGAAATAAATTAGGAAAAAATGAGGAAAAATATAGAAAATGCACAATAAATGTATACAAGCCATGTGAAAATAGGTTTAACGTCAAACAACATTAAATCATTACTCGGATAATAAATAAACCTATATTTGAGTGCCGGAGGATGGTGAGGATGGGATAGGGGCCACAGGCGATTCTGTTGTTTGCATTCATGGCACGTGCATTGCATTGATGGTGGGTCGTGACGTACGGGTCACGGACGCTCAGGATAGTGTATGGTGGCAGGGCCAAGTACACTCAGGATGGTGACTGTGGGTGGGTATGACCCATAGCCACTCAGTAGGTCCCGGGATCATGCATTGTATGGTGGAGATATCGGCATTCTGTGTGACATGATTTGGTTGCGTATGACATGCATAGTAGGACATGCATCATGATTTCTTTGATATTGCTTATGTGATATCATGTTCTATGTGCTATGTGTTATATCACTTTTGTATGCTCGTCTTGTACTAGTTTGAGGTAGGTGCCTACTGGATGATTTCCCGTCACTCATCCCTACTTCCCCCCCACCAGGTGAGCACGAGGAAGCGTACGACCATATCTTTGATGAGGACGGGGCTGACACGGTAGTACGGACAGACTGACGGTGGCACCTAGGATACGAGGAGACTTTGCGACTGTCCGTTATTAGTTCATTGGGGTTTCCATCAGACATCCTGTTGTTTAGTTCGGTGGACTCTAGAGTTTAGCACGTTAACGTTATTGTCATGTTTTATTTATTATTCTACTGAGGATTTTCCTTTATTCAAGTAATTTAATGTTATGGAATTTTGTTTCCGCGAGAAAAATTCCTATGTCTTTTCAAACATGCTGGAAATTGATTCGACGCCTTGTATTCTCCTTAGCGAGATATGGCGGACGCACTGTTCCCGATGCTAGGGTTTGGGAGCGGGGCACTACAGGTGGTATCAGAGCCGAGACTTCAGATCCGCGTCAAAAACGTAGGATTAACTAGATCACTTAGACATAAGCTATGATCTTTACTTAGGAATAACAATTATACCCCTAATAAATGAAGTACACCTAAGTTGTAATCGGGTTAAGGGAGGTGTGTGCCGTTGGTGAGCTTTCTCTTTTTCATTACCGTTGTACCCCAAAACTTTCTCGTGAGCACCCTAAACGCTCAAATCCCTCTATCACTCCCGTCAATCCAGATTCTCGTCAAGGTTCGCGCGGAATCCAAGAAAATGCCGTTGCGTCGTTAAAAATAACAAAATAAAATAAAATAAAATAAATCTGGCAAAGGAGGCAACGATGGTTATGGTAACGACCATCAGGATCAGGGGGTCATCCTCCAAACATTGGCTGACACCATGGCCACCACTTTGGCAACAGCAACTGTAGACTGCGCAGTGCCAGTAGCAGTTGAATTAACGCCTTCCGCTGCTGGCGCCACCGAATCTAAGGTTCTACCACATGGAAATACAGGGCGTCCGGAATCCAATGTTAAAAGGACACTTCACCGGGGAGGCATAAATATGCGACATGGTCGCTAATAATCACAAGACCGCTCGTGACGAAAGTACAACCATGGAGTAGGACAGGGCCACTGCCGCCACCAAGTGCTCAATGTGGATGCCACACTAAGGTCCGTATGAGGGGATTATGTAAGTATCAGCTTGACAACCGGAACGCTTTACAAGAGAGGACACTGAGCAGAGGCCGACGCCACCACCACAACAGAATTAGGTACAACATAAAGGGAAGCAAGGATCAGTGCCAGATCCACGTGAGGACTGATGCGGACGTCGGGGAGGCTAGCGACGTCATACTAGAGTCAACCGCTGGCGACTAGGTATCAATGACCCATCATCAGTACAGATGATGTTAGTTAGAGATAAATGATCAGAGTTGCGCAGAGGGAAGCATAAGAAGGCGAAGTGCGAGTAGACTGTTGACATCAACAAAGTTATCAACAAAGCTTCACTGAGACCCAAAAAAAATTTCCTCCAGCACACCCGAGGCAGCGGTTTCAACACGTAGCACTGCAATCACATGAACATAAATTGCATGCATGTAATTCTCATATATGACATCCAACATAAAATTTCCTCCATTAACCACTCTCACAACAAATAAGACAAGCAATTACATAGTCTTAGGCTCACAAACTCACCCACATCACATACATGCCGCACATATACTTAAAACACAGGTCATGCATATTATAAAAATTTGGCCGCTTTGTGCATATTATAAAATTTGGCCGCTGCCCAACTCCCTCACCAGCGGCCATCACGGCCTCAAAACCTCCAAATCATACCGTCTTTATATATATGTACACATAATCGATACATAATTACAACAATTACATACATATATACATCAATCTATGCCAATCACAAGTTTCGCTAATTAACTATATATATACACGCACTGATCGATACAACATACTTTAACGACATATTTCCACATATCAAACACGTACTAGAACATTAACATACAAAATCCAACATGACTACGCAAAGAGACATAACACATTACAAAACAAAAAGGAAAAGATATCACATAACATAATGAACTATGAATAGGCAGCAACATAAGTCAACAAAATATAGGTACATACATACATAAATATATGCACATATACATACAAAAGCGACCAACATGGAAACACAAAGTAATTGGTAAAAGCTCACTACACACACACACACACACACACACACACACACACACACACAGACACATAATAGATAGCAACGTAGGAGTAGCGAACATATGAAAGATATACGATAAGTCAGGAGTATATGTGCTAAATGATCACTACAAAAAACGAACCCATGCCAGATAACCTACTTAGAGATTTATAAACGTGAAGCTGTTAATATATATCGTGGGTTACTAATCCATAGAGTAACACATAATTACAAAAAAAAAAAAACAAAACAACACTCAGTCCTTTATAACAATAAAGAAGCAAATAGACAAACAAAATTTGTTACAACATCAATGACATAACGTAAATAAAGCGATTAAAAAAACATACAATAGATACACGAAACAAAGTAACTACACGATGCTAAGTACATATGCACAAGTATACACACAACTGTTTGAATGAGCCAACAACATAACTAACGCAACAAAATAGTAATCAACATCATAGTATATAACGACAACAAACAACACAATTACAAAGAATACAATAACAAATACCTTGCATACAAGACATGGATTACAAAAATAGGCATACGATTACAAGTTTTAAAACAAATTAACAACATACACAATTGTAGTAAAGCATACTAATTATGAATTAGGAACGGCATAATATTGCATGACAACATAGTAATAGATTAAAGTGTAAATATTAATAACAGAAAAACAGTAAAAAAACAAAAAAAGAGAAATTTTTATTAATTATCTTACTTGAGCACCCAAATAAATTATATATATCTACATTATAGTAAAGTCCATGCATTTATGAAATTCCTTCGGAATAATTTATATACGATAATTGTACAATAATAAGATAAGCTAGTATGAAAAAATATAGAGTATAGGTAACAAAATTATCGACGACTGACATAAGTACAAAAAAAGAGATCAAAAAATAAAAATAAAATAAAAACAGATAAATAAAATGAACGGGCATATTATGTGCACCACTTAAAACTCAAGTAATATACAATATAAATATAAGACATGTGACAGACTACAGATAACGATCGTGAATTCATTAGCTACATTTGATACATAAGTCATACATGCGTATGACATAAGGATACACAATATACCATATATATATCTATACCAAACATGTTTAACAACTTAACAATTAAAACGACAACACATGCTAAAACTCGTGTATGTTGATATATAGCAGACGGAGCCACGTTGAACGTTGTATTTCATCCCCAACCCGATGAGTATTCAGAGAGGACGATGCAGACTATTGAGGACATGATGAGGGCTTGCACACTAGACTTCAAAAGAAACTGGGGTAGTATGGTCAAGTTGATCAAGTTTGTTACAGCAACAGTTACCATAACGCCATCGGTATGGCATCATTTGAGGCGCTCTATGGGCGTAAGTGCGGGTCTCCAGTGCATTGGGACGAAATTGGAAAGCGTACTATTACCGATCTAGAGCTGACTAAGCAAACCAAGGAGAAGGTAAAGTTGGTTTGGGAAAGACTTAAGGCTGCTCAAGACAGATATAAGAGTTGGGCAGATTCGAAGATGCGTTGTTATGCCCCGCACCCTCCGTAGGATAATTAAAAGTCAAAGAAGGAATTAAAGGAGATTAATGACGGTCAACGGTAATGAATTAGACATTAAGTATGAGATTAATTAGAAATTAATGAGAAGATTAACTATTAGCATTAAATGGTATTTAATTTTTGGAATTAAATAATTAAAGTTTATCCTTTAAGATAAATAAGATAATAGATATAATTTAGAAACTCCAAACTTTCCCCATTCCATCTAAAAAAAACTGACAACGTCAGTTTCTTTCTTCCCTCACTCTCAAACGACGCAGAGCCCCTCCCCATAGGCGACATTGGCATTCACAAACCCTAGGCAAAATTTTCTCCAAGATCCATCCTTCAATCTTCGTCCGATCTTCCTTCATTCTTCGAGTAATCAAAGGCAAGTAATCATCTTATAAGTTCCTAAGATTTGTGAAAGAAAAAGGCCTACTTTTGATATTAAATGGATCACCATGCAGTAGTTTCTTTCCGTGATTATTTGTATATGATTTATGTGTTTTGGTGTTGACGATTTGGCCATTATATGATGAAATCTTGTTTGTTGTTCATGGTTTATTTGTGATCATGTGAATCCTCATCCCTTGAATCCCACTTGCTTGATGATGACGGTTGAAGGGAGGGATGAGTGAAAAGGTTAGGTTTTGGGGTTGATTTGATGAAAGATTCGAGTTTTAGGATTGAATCGTTGACGTGCGTGTGAAGGATCTGGTTTGAGAAGATTAAGAATGGATTGATAGGGAAGACTAGGCTTGGATTGGTGGGAAGAACGTTGGAAAACGATTGGAATATAGGTCTGCAGATGATGCAGAAATCGCAGGATGAAGATTCTGAATATTCAGGACGTCGATCGATCGACGTATAGCAGGTGAGAGATCGACGTGCCTCAGATGCACGTCGATCGATCGACGTGGAAGGAGTGAGAGATCGACGTGCCTCAGATGCACGTCGATCGATCGACGTAGTCCAGAGTGAGGGTATGACGTGTAGTAAGTGAGGGTATGACGTGAGGGTATGACGTGAGGGTATGACGTGAGGGTATGACGTGTAGTAAGTGAGGGTATGACGTGAGGGTATGACGTGAGGGTATGACGTGTAGTAAGTGAGGGTGTGACGTGAGGGTATGATGTGTAGTAAGTGAGGGTATGACGTAGGATGAGTGAGAGATCGACGTGCCTCAGATGGACGTCGATCGATCGACGTCAGGGTATGACGTCAACCAGTTTTGTGAGAAAGTAAGGGAAGAAAGAGGGAAGCTAGGGGATCCTTTGAGTGACCTTAGGGACTTCTTAGGACCTGATTAGGACTCGTCTAAGTCTTGGGAACATGACTTAAGATGGTGAATCAAGTTTGGAGAATTTGAAGGGTATTCGAATCGGAGTTCAACGTGGATGACCTAGGAGGGTTAGGAAATGAACGTATGAGGTGTTATGGTGTTCTTCGAAAGAAAGATAGGAGTACTCGCATGAGTGTGTGAAGTTTAGTAGCAAGACGAAGTGTTGACGAGATGGTTGAAGCCTAAGTTATGATGTGTAAGTTAGTGAAAACTTGTGTGTGCTTATACGTGCGCATGTGTACATGAACTACTTATATGAATTGCATACGAGAATAAGAAATGAGAATGAAACGAGGAGTCTTGCATCATGGCACTTGCATTTGCATATTGATTTGAAAAGAGAGGTGCTTCGGCACAGATTTACGAAGGTGACCTGCAATGTTAACCGGTATGGAAATTTAAGCCGGGGTGCATTGCAGGGCACAAAAGACTGTAACGTAAACCGGGATGGAAATATAAGCCGGGGCGCGTTACAGGGTATAAAGTTGTCTGTAATGCTAATCGGGATGGAAATATAAGCCGAAGTGCATTACAGGGTATAAAGTTGTCTGTAACGTAAACCGGGATGGAAATATAAGCCGGGGCGCGTTATAGGGTATAAAGTTATGTGATGTGACCGGACATTTTGACATGCATTGCACTGTTTAAAAGAGAAAGTGTTCATGCATATGTGAATGTGTAGTGTAGTGCATATTTTGACATGCATCACGAGAGTCAATGTGGTATGAATGTGAGTGGTATTTGATTGCCAATGAAGAGTTATTTGCGCGTAAATTGCAGTACTTGCTTTATTACGTTACGCGTTTATATATTTGAAAGTTTACAAGACATGTGCCCCACCATTCTCTTGAATTATGTATTACTCATGTCTTGCCATGGATTGATCCCGTATGTCTTATAAGCGGGTTACTTGCTAGCATTTTCGCTAAGGGTACTACCTTTGTGATTGCAGATGAGCCTAGCTACGACATGATATTCATAGAAGACGATGGCGAATGGGCTGAATGGGATATATAGAGACATGTTGGGAGCTAGATGACACAGTTGTTATTTATTTTAGTTCTTTCATACACTTGTGGATTAGTTCGTTATTACTATGACTACCCTTAGAGATGTTATTATCATTTGGTGTATTGAATTGATGGTGAAGATTTGTTAGATAC
This sequence comes from Eustoma russellianum, assembly GCA_036186865.1. NCBI lineage: Eukaryota > Viridiplantae > Streptophyta > Magnoliopsida > Gentianales > Gentianaceae > Eustoma > Eustoma russellianum. Next base: position 15,313,299 of record AP025071.1, read on the forward strand.
ATGTTTCCGCACTTATTTCTCTTACGTCAGTGATGATGTGTATTCGAGAGATGAGACGTCTTGTAGTCTTCTCTGTAAGCTACGACGGGTGCACCGGTTTGGATTCCGCTGTCCGGGTCGGGGCGCTACAGGTGGTATCAGAGCCTAGGCTTCAGATCTACCTCGGAGACCTAGGTTATGACATGTAGAGTCTTAAGATATGATCTTCACCTTAAGTTGATCTTTAAGTCTGAGTATGTAATCTTAGATTTAAGTTTGATTGGGATGGGTGTGTGTACGAGTGCGATTAAGTGTAAGCGATAAATGTTAATTATTTTAGTTCGTAAACACCACCTTGTACACATTATGGATCTCAAACACTGATTTATTTCTAAACTGCTAGATACTAATAAGCGTGATCTTGCAGAAAATGCCTCCTAGACGTGACAACCAAAGAAATGGTGGCAACGGGAACAATGACCCTCCCCCACCACCACCTCCCGTTCTAGTACCCCAAGCACTGATTGATGCTATCACGGTGATAGCACAAGGAGTTGCACAACAACAGTAACAACACCCTCCTCCACCGCCTCCCTAACAGGGCATCAGATACTATATTGGGGAAATGCGCAAGATGCGGGCATCAGATACTATATTGGGGAAATGCGCAAGATGCATGCCCCAAACTTTGAAGGGACCACTGACCCAGAGGTGGCTGGGTTCTGGTTAGACGAAGTGTAAAAACGTTTCAGGCTTGTGCAAGTGCCTGAAGATCTGAAGGTGGATGTTGCCACACCTCTACTGATTGGCAGAGCTAATGCCTAGTGGAGCGGCATCCTGCCCAAGATGACTCCTCCTATCCAGTGGAGTCAGTTTGTGAAGGCCTACAAAGACTACTACGTGCCTGAGACTGCCGTTTTGGAGAAGATGAGGCAGTTCGATAAGTTTGAGCAAAAGAGGATGACAGTTTCCGATTACGCTGACAGGTTCCATGCCTTGGGCAAATTCACACCCTTGGTATTGGAAAATAATAGGATGAAGATGCTAAAGTTCGAAGAGGGTCTGAACCCCCGTATACGGACGGCTATAGCGGGGTCGAGTCTGAAAACATTTGAGGAAATGCTGGACGCATGTTACCGAGTGGAGAGTGACATGCGTAGGTCACAACCAAGAGAGGCTCGGGAAGAATTGAGCAAGAGGCCAAGAGTGGAGCAAAGTAGAGGTAGACCCGGACGTTGGGTCAAGATCCCCAGAAAAGGACAAGCGGGGCCAGTCCAAAGGGCACCGCAGCTAAACCAACCTGATCGTCAAGCACCTGCAGAATGCCCACACTGCCATAAAAGACACGTGGGCGAATGTTGGAAAATAACAGGTGTGTGCTTCAGGTGTGGAAAGTCAGGCCATAGGATCAGGGACTGTCCTGAATGGAATTCTAAACCTCAAGCCGGAGCAGAGCCAGCCCAACAGCAGAAAGACAGGTCCAATGCCAGAGTCCACGCCATGACAGACGCTGAAGCCCAGGAGGACGCAAACGTGGTGACAGGTATGACCTAAGTTAAATAGTAGTTGTTTAAGCTGAATTTTAGTTACTTTAAGTTGATGATCATATATGTGTTATGTGAAAACTTTTATGTGTTACCCTCTTGTGATTAGGTGTGATCTCAGTTAATAAAGTACCCGCCAACGTGTTATTTGATAGTGGAGCTAGTCACTCCTTCATTTCTAAACGATTCGCCAAAGGACTCGACTGTTTACCCGAATGGCTTGAGAACCCGTTTAGGGTGCAGGCAGCAGGCGAGCAAGTACTGGTTTCTCACCACCAGTACAAAGATTGTGACTTGGAATTGGATAGAAAGACATTCTCGGTGACTTTAGTCCCAATTCCAATGAAGGACTTCGATGTAATATTGGGCATGGATTGGCTGACCAAGAATCATGCCAATATTGACTGTAAACTTAAGCAAGTGACCCTCAAGGACCCTGAGATGAATGACATCACGATACAAGGAAATGTCAAAATGACCAAAGCTCCAAGGAAGGTATACTTAACAGCGATTAAGGCCTTTAAAGCCTTACAGAAGGGAGCAGAGGGATATATGGCGTATGCACTAGATGTGAAGCAGGAGGTTCCCTCTTTAGATCAAATTCCGGTGATCAATGAATTCAAGGATGTATTTCCGGATGATTTGCCAGGAGTGCCGCCATCGAGAGAAGTGGAGTTTGAGATCAATTTGATACCCAGAGTCGAGCCTATATCTAAGGCACCCTACAGAGTGGCTCCAGCTGAACTTAAGGAGCTAAAGGGGCAACTTCAGGAGTTGTTAGACAAGAAACTAATTCGCCCCAGTGTATCACCTTGGGGAGCCTCAGTGCTATTTGTGAAGAAGAAAGATGGCAGCATGAGGTTGTGCATCGACTACCGAGAGTTGAACAAGATCACCATTAAGAATAAATATCCTCTGCCAAGGATAGAGGACTTATTTGATCAACTAAAAGGAGCTCGATGGTTTTCAAAGATTGACCTTCGTCAAGGGTACCATCAGTTGCTTGTGAAAGCGGGAGACGTCCCTAAGACCGCTTTTCGGACTCGATATGGGCATTATGAATTCTTGGTGATGCCTTTTGGATTAACTAATGCTCCAGCGGCATTCATGGACTTGATGAACACCGTATTCCGGGAACAGTTGGATCAATTTGTGGTGGTGTTCATCGATGACATCCTAGTCTACTCTCCCGACGAGCAAGCACACGCCGAACACCTAAGAGTGGTGTTGCAAATATTGAGACAACAAAAGCTTTACGCCAAATTCAGCAAGTGTGAATTTTGGCTAAGAAGTGTAGCCTTCCTCGGTCACGTGATTTCGGAAGATGGGATCTCTGTGGATCCTAAGAAGATAGAAGCCATCACTGAATGGCCAAGACCCACAAATGTGACCGAAGTCAGAAGCTTCCTAGGCTTGGCAGGCTACTATAGGAAGTTTGTTGAGGGATTCTCAACGATAGCAGTCCCATTGAGTCGACTTACACAGAAGAAGACTAAGTTCGAATGGACTGCGGAATGTGAGCAGAGCTTTACCGAGCTCAAGAAAAGATCGACCACAGCCCCGGTGTTGGCACAACCCTCCGGCATCGACGGTTTCGTGATCTATAGTGACGCGTCCAAGAAAGGACTAGGTATGTACAACATTACATTAATGCATTGTATATACATATGCTAGTCTTAACTTAGCTTTCTGTTTATAGGGTGTGTCTTGATGCAGAATGAACGAGTTATTTCGTATGCGTCCAGACAGTTGAAACCATATGAGCAGAATTACCCAACGCATGACTTGGAACTCGCAGCTGTGGTATTTGCCCTTAAAATCTGGAGACACTAACTATATGGAGAGAAATGTGCTGTGTTCACTGACCATAAGAGCTTGAAGTACTTATTCTCGCAGAAGGAGTTAAACATGAGATAGAGAAGATGGTTGGAGTTACTTAAAGATTATGACCTGACCTTCAATTACCATCCGGGTAAGGCCAACAGAGTGGCGGACGCATTGAGCAGAAAGTCTAGCCACGCGAGACAATCTCCGTTAGAAAGAGAGATAGAAGAGTTTGATCTTGAATTGGTGGATTCAGTGGCAAATGTCCTTACAGCTTTGTCTATCAGCCCAGACTTGGTCGACAGAATCAAAGAGGCGCAGTTCGAGGACCCAGCACTGAAAGAAATCCACGAAAAATTATCCACGGTACCAGTCAAGGATTTTCAGTTGCGAGGAGATGGAAGTCTATGGTTTCAGAATCGGTTATGCGTGCCAGTTAAAGACGAACTTCGAACGGAATTGCTCCAAGAAGCGCATAACTCAAAGATGTCTATCCACCCCGGGAGCACTAAGATGTACAAGGACCTCAAAAGGAACTATTGGTGGATGGGGATGAAGAGATCTATAGCGGAGTATGTGGAAAGGTGTTTGGTTTGCCAACAAGTCAAGGCTGAACATCAACAACCTGGTGGCTTGATGATGCCGCTAGAGATTCCGGAGTGGAAGTGGGAATACGTGACGATGGATTTCGTAATGGGACTACCCAAGACCCGAAATGGAAATGAGATGATCTGGGTGATAGTAGACCGATTAACAAAGACGGCTCATTTCATAGCCATGCCACATGGTACCTCGTATGAAAAGTTGTCCAATATCTATGTGGATAACATTGTGAGCCTACATGGAGTCCCAGTTAGCATTGTGTCGGACCGTGATCCCAAGTTCACCTCTAAGTTTTGGAGGGCGTTCCAGAAAGCTATGGGTACGGAGTTAAGAATGAGTACCGCATACCACCCTCAAACGGATGGGCAATCCGAGAGAACCATCCAAACCTTGGAGGATATGCTAAGAGCATGCGCCTTAGATTTTAAAGGAAACTGGGATAGCATGTTGAAGCTAATGGAGTTTTCATACAATAACAGCTATCACGGTGCAATTGGCATGGCACCATTTGAAGCTCTATACGGGCGCAAGTGTCGGTCCCCGGTTTGTTGGGACAAAGTTGGAGAGAGAACAATCACTGCACCTGAGTTGGTTGAACAAACGGTTGAAAAGGTGAAAGTGATAAGAGAAAAACTCAAAGTGGCTCAAGATCGCAGTAAGAGTTGGGCTGACAGAAAGAGGCGACCCTTGGAATTTGAGGAAGGGGAAAAGGTCTATTTACGAGTTTCACCCACCAAGGGAGTCGCAAGATTTGGAGTGAAGGGCAAGTTAAGCCCTAGATACATAGGCCCGTACGAAGTTCTTGGTAAGGTTGGCGAAAGAGCGTACCGATTAGCCTTGCCACCAAATTTGTCCCAAGTCCACAACGTATTTCACGTATCTCAACTACGGAAATACGTATCAGATCCGAACCATGTCCTTGAAGCCCAACCCTTAGATGTGAAAGGAGATGTCACTTATGAAGAGCAGCCAATAAGGATTGTGGATAGAAAAGATCAAATCCTACGCCGACGCGTCATTCCGTATGTCAAAGTTCAGTGGAGCAACCATACGGAGCGCGAAGCCATGTGGGAGCTTGAGGAGCAAATGAAGGAGCTATATCCACATCTTTTCCAATAAGGTACGCCAGTTTCGAGGACGAAACTTTTTATAAGGGGGGTGGAATGTTATGCCCCGCACCCTCCGTAGGATAATTAAAAGTCAAAGAAGGAATTAAAGGAGATTAATGACGGTCAACGGTAATGAATTAGACATTAAGTATGAGATTAATTAGAAATTAATGAGAAGATTAAATATTAGCATTAAATGGTATTTAATTTTTGGAATTAAATAATTAAAGTTTATCCTTTAAGATAAATAAGATAATAGATATAATTTAGAAACTCCAAACTTTCCCCATTCCATATAAAAAAAACTGACAACGTCAGTTTCTTTCTTCCCTCACTCTCAAACGACGCAGAGCCCCTCCCCATAGGCGACATTGGCATTCACAAACCCTAGGCAAAATTTTCTCCAAGATCCATCCTTCAATCTTTGTCCGATCTTCCTTCATTCTTCGAGTAATCAAAGGCAAGTAATCATCTTATAAGTTCCTACGATTTGTGAAAGAAAAAGGCCTACTTTTGATATTAAATGGATCACCATGCAGTAGTTTCTTTCCGTGATTATTTGTATATGATTTATGTGTTTTGGTGTTGACGATTTGGCCATTATATGATGAAATCTTGTTTGTTGTTCATGGTTTATGTGTGATCATGTGAATCCCCATCCCTTGAATCCCACTTGCTTGATGATGACGGTTGAAGGGAGGGATGAGTGAAAAGGTTAGGTTTTGGGGTTGATTTGATGAAAGATTCGAGTTTTAGGATTAAATCGTTGACGTGCGTGTGAAGGATCTGGTTTGAGAAGATTAAGAATGGATTGATAGGGAAGACTAGGCTTGGATTGGTGGGAAGAACGTTGGAAAACCATTGGAATATAGGTCTGCAGATGATGCAGAAATCGCAGGATAAAGATTCTGAAAATTCAGGACGTCGATCGATCGACGTATAGCAGGTGAGAGATCGACGTGCCTCAGATGCACGTCGATCGATCGACGTGGAAGGAGTGAGAGATCGACGTGCCTCAGATGCACGTCGATCGATCGACGTAGTCCAGAGTGAGGGTATGACGTGTAGTAAGTGAGGGTATGACGTGAGGGTATGACGTGAGCGTATGACGTGTAGTAAGTGAGGGTATGACGTGAGGGTATGACGTGAGGGTATGACGTGAGGGTATGACGTGAGGGTATGACGTGTAGTAAGTGAGGGTATGACGTAGGATGAGTGAGAGATCGACGTGCCTCAGATGGACGTCGATCGATCGACGTCAGGGTATGACGTCAACCAGTTTTGCGGGAAAGTAAGGGAAGAAAGAGGGAAGCTAGGGGATCCTTTGAGTGACCTTAGGGACTTCTTAGGACCTGATTAGGACTAGTCTAAGTCTTGGGAACATGACTTAAGATGGTGAATCAAGTTTGGAGAATTTGAAGGGTATTCGAATCGGAGTTCAACGTGGATGACCTAGGAGGGTTAGGAAATGAACGTATGAGGTGTTATGGTGTTCTTCGAAAGAAAGATAGGAGTACTCGCATGAGTGTGTGAAGTTTAGTAGCAAGACGAAGTGTTGACGAGATGGTTGAAGCCTAAGTTATGATGTGTAAGTTAGTGAAAACTTGTGTGTGCTTATACATGCGCATGTGTACATGAACTACTTATATGAATGGCATACGAGAATGAGAAATGAGAATGAAACGAGGAGTCTTGCATCATGGCACTTGCATTTGCATATTGATTTGAAAAGAGAGGTGCTTCGGCACAGATTTGCGGAGGTGACCTGCAATGTTAACCGGGATGGAAATTTAAGCCGGGGTGCATTGCATGGCACAAAAGACTGTAACGTAAACCGGGATGGAAATATAAGCCGGGGCGCGTTACAGGGTATAAAGTTGTCTGTAATGCTAATCGGGATGGAAATATAAGCCGAAGTGCATTACAGGGTATAAAGTTGTCTGTAACGTAAACCGGGATGGAAATATAAGCCGGGGCGCGTTACAGGGTATAAAATTATGTGATGTGACCGGACATTTCGACATGCATTGCACTGTTTAAAAGAGAAAGTGTTCATGCATATGTGAATGTGTAGTGTAGTGCATATTTTGACATGCATCACGAGAGTCAATGTGGTATGAATGTGAGTGGTATTTGATTGCCAATGAAGTGTTATTTGCGCGTAAATTGCAGTACTTGCTTTATTACGTTACGCGTTTATATATTTGAAAGTTTACAAGACATGTGCCCCACCATTCCCTTGAATTATATATTACTCATGTCTTGCCATGGATTGATCCCGTATGTCTTATAAGCAGGTTACTTGCTAGCGTTTTTGCTAAGGGTACTACCTTTGTGATTGCAGATGAGCCTAGCTACGACATGATATTCATAGAAGACGATGGCGAGTGGGTTGAATGGGATATATAGAGACATGTTGGGAGCTAGATGACACAGTTGTTATTTATTTTAGTTCTTTCATACACTTGAGGATTAGTTCGTTATTACTGTGACTACCCTTAGAGATGTTATTATCATTTGGTGTATTGAATTGATGGTGGAGATTTGTTAGATACATGTTTCCGCACTTATTTTTCTTACGTCAGTGATGATGTGTATTCAAGAGATGAGACGTCTTGTAGTCTTCTCTGTAAGCTACGACGGATGCACCGGTTCGGATTCCGCTGTCCGTGTCGGGGCGCTACAGGTGGTATCAGAGCCTAGGCTTCAGATCTACCTCGGAGACCTAGGTTATGACATGTAGAGTCTTAAGATATGATCTTTACCTCGGAGACCTAGGTTATCACAGCGACTTGGGATTTGAAGGATCAGATGCGCGGCGCCACCCAGATCTCTTTGAATAAGGTACGACAAGTTTCGTAACAAGTTTCGAAGACAGAACTTATTGTAAGGTGGGTAGGATGTTACACCCGGGAATTTTCGAATTAGTCATTATGTGCTAATTTAGAAATTAAGTAGTCGTTGGGTGTAATGACCCCTCGAAATTAAATTAATTATAGCATGTGGATTATGTCCAAGTGATTTTATTTTTATATTAGATTGTTATATATGTATGAGGTAAGGAACGGAAAACAAAAACAAATAATAATAGGATAAAAAAGAAAAGAATGTAAAAAAGTTGTGAGGATAAGGGGAAAAATTAAAAAAATAAAAATAAAATAGATGTGAAAAGACGAGAGGATAAGAACCAAAAAAATAAATTAAAAAAAGAGAGAGAACGTGATTATTGGGGGGAGTTAAATTTTCCCCAAATCTCGCTGAAATCAAGGGATAAAGGGGCAGGGGGTACGCTGGCAGTTAAGGGAAAGGAGAAAAAGAATCTATATTAAAAAAAAATATAGATAGATCAAAGGGGGAGAACACGGTTGAAGGCAGCAGCGCAGAAGAGAAAGGAAGAAGGGAGGAAGAAAAAGAGGAAAGAGGAAAGAGAGAAGGAGAAGAGAAGAGGAAGAGAAGTCAACAAGGTTTACTCTAGTCGAATAGTTTTGTCTACAATCCAAGTAGGTTCCCTTTTCCCCTTCGAAATGGTACAAATTCAAGCATGCCTTAGTGATATATTATGTATTTTTGTTGTTTTAATTGTTGGAATCTATAGCATGTCGTTGAATCTGTGAAAAATCTGTATTTTTGAGTGCTGTTGATGTGTAGTATGGTTTGCGTGCCTTGGATTTGATTTTAGGAAAAAATTTGATAATCAAAATAATAAAACTATTGCATGATTAGGATTTTCCATTCTTGTTTTGACCTTAGAATAGGTTCCCATAGACTGGAAATAGGCGAAAATATTGATCGGAGTTGAAAAACGGACGACGGAGGCAGCCGGAGCAACTCACGCGCCACCAGAGTGGCCGCGCACGGCCTTCACTCGCACGCGTGAGGTTGCACGCGCCTCCTGAGGTTGTTGAAGTAGATTTTGTAAAAAAAAATGTAAAGCGAAAACGGGCCGAAGCCCGGATCAGCTTATAGGCCGGACCTTAACAGGCCGGCTGCATCCATGGCTTGGCTCAAATCTACCCGAAAAAAACGGAAGCAGGCTAGCGGACCTGGCCGAATGGCCAACGGACCGGGTCAGTAGCCGGCCGGCCCAATTAACTGTTTAAATTAAAAAAAGGGCAGGCGGCAGGCGAGCAGCCTTAGCGGGCCGGGTCTGCGCAGGGCGGATCAGGGCTGGCAGTTGGCAGGCCGACCCTTTGACAATTTTAATAAATAAATGATTTTTGAATTTTCTGAAATTTGTGTAATTGTTATTTAATTAATTTAAAATAGAAATAATCATAGGAAAAATATAAATAAATATCAGAAAATTATAAATAAATTCCAGAAATTATAAAATGCTGAAATTAACTTATTTTCACTAAATTTCAGTAATTGTGATAATTTATTTAATTAGGATAATTAGGTAGTAAATAGAAATAAATTAGGGAAAAATGAGGAAAAATATAGAAAATGCACAATAAATGTATACAAGCCATGGGAAAATAGGTTTGACGTCAAACAACATTAAATAGTTACTTGGATAATAAATGAACCTATATTTGAGTGCCGGAGGATGATGAGGATGGGCCAGGGGCCTCAGGCGATTGTGTTGTTTGCATTCATGGCACGTGCATTGCATTGCTGGTGGGTCGTGACGTACGGGTCACGGACCTTCAGGATGGTGTACGGTGGCGGGGCCAAGTACACTCAGGATGGTGGGTGGGTACGACCCACTGCCACTCAGTAGACCCCGGGATCATGCATTGCAAGATGGAGATATCGGCATTCTGTGTGACATGATTTGGTTGCGTATGATATGCATAGTAGGACATGCATCACGATGTTGCATATTCTTTATCTGGAGGTGAATAACCTTTCCGCATTCTTTGATATTGCTTATGCGATATCATGTTCTATGTGCTATGTGTTATATCACTTTTGTATGCTCGTCTTGTACTAGTTGGAGGCAGGTGCCTAATGGGTGATTTCCCGTCACTCATCCCTACTTCCCCCCACCAAGTGAGCACGAGGAAGCGTACGACCATATCTTTGCTGAGGACGGGGCTGACACGGTAGTACGGGCAGACTGACGGTAGCACCTAGGGTACGAGAAGACTTTGCGACTGTCCGTTATTAGTTCATTGGGGTTTCCATCAGACATCCTCTTGTTTAGTTCGGTAGACTCTAGAATTTAGCACGTTAACGTTATTGTCATGTTTTATTTATTATTCTACTAAGGATTTTCATTTATTCAAGTAATTTAATGTTATGGAATTTTGTTTCCACGAGAAAAATGTCTATGTCTTTTCGGACATGTTGAAAATTGATTCGACGCCTTTGTATTCTCCTTAGCGAGATACGGCAGGCGCACTGTTCCCGATGCTAGGGTTCGGGGGCGAGGCGCTACACTTACTGATTCTCCTCATTTGCTTGTTTTATTCCATGATTCTGGCTGTTTCATTCAGGATCAGTTATCCAGGAGGATGATTGGTTCAGCTAGGAAGCATCATGGACTCTATTACATGCATGATTTCAGTTTGCCTGTACAGTCTGAAGTCTTTAGTAATTGTGTATTGCCTTCTGCTCTCTCTTCATCAAGTCTTGATTCTCATTCATATCTATGGCATGCCAGACTTGGATATGCTTCATCAGCTAGAATTCAAGAGTTATATAGATTACATCCAAATATACCAGCCAAAATAATAATTGTACAGTTTGCCCTTTAACAAAACTGAAGAGGTCTCCTTTTCCTGTGTCTATTACAGCCTCTAAGTTTCCTTTTGATATCATTCATGTTGACATATGGAGCCCTTACAGGCATCCTACTTTGTACAATCAGAAATATTTTTTGACTATAGTGGATGATTGTTCAAGGTATACGTGGATTTATCTTCTTAAGGCAAAATCTTAGGCTAGACAAATTTTGCAAAGTTTCTTTCATTATGTTTTTACTCAATTTAATGTCCATATCAAGGTTCTTAGGAGTGATAATATGCTTGAATTCAAGATGGCTGAGTTTTATATGCAACATGGGGTTATTCATCAGACAACGTGTAGTTACATCCCTCAATAGAATGGGGTAGTGGAAAGAAAACACCAGCATCTTCTGGTTGTGGTTAGAGCACTCAGATTTCTTTCTTCACTACCTATTGTTTACTGGGGATTTTGTCTTCAGTATGCTACATATTTAATAAATCTAATGCCATCACATGTTCTCAAGCATAAAACTCCTTATGAGATTTTACATCAAAAACAGCGTGTTTATGATCATCTCAGAGTGTTTGGTTTTTTGGCTTTTGCTTGTGATAACTCTCCTCATAAGACCAAGTTTGCACCTAGGTCCTTGCCCTGTGTTTTTCTTGGATTCCCTATGAATACAAAAGGTTATATTCTTCAGAAATTAGATGATAAGTTTGTCATTGTTTCTAGGGATGTATTGTTTCATGAAAATTCTTTTCCTTTCTCTGATGGATCTCCTTTACCAGCAACATCAGTGCCAGTGGCTTCTGGCATGGCTGATGTCCCTTTATCATTGGGTCAAACCCCTCCTCAGTTGCATCCTTGGCATGAGTTACCTTCCACACCTGATCATTTACATTCAAGTGACACTGAAGCATCTCATGTGCCATCAATGCCTTTAACATCATCCTCCCCTTCTTCCTTTTCTAAGGATTCAAATTTTCTTACTGATGATCAGATACCAATAACACAATTGGAAGTTCATTTGCCTCCAGTGTCAACTCCTACATCACATCATTCTTATGATCATAGACATTTTAGACTAAGACATGCTCCGTCTTATTTACAGGACTACTACTGCAATCTTATCCACTCTTCTGGTCAATTAGATTTATCAGTCTCCTTGCCTTACCTTATTCAGTCTTATCACTCGCTTGATGCTCTAGCTCCTGAGTACAAATCCTACATACTTAATATCAGTACTGAGTAGGAGCCTACGACATATTAGCATGCAGCTTCATCAGCAGCCTGGTAACATGCAATGCATCTTGAATTAGCAGCCTTAGAGGCTATAAACACTTGGAGCATTGTTCCCTTACCACCTGGTAAACAAACCATTGGCTGTAAGTGGGTTTATAAACTTAAAAGAAAGGATGATGGCTCAATAGAAAGATATAAGGCAAGGCTTGTGGCTAAGTGATACACCCACCAACCAAGTATAGACTATCCTGATACGTTCTCCCTGTGGCAAAAATGACTTCTGTGCGTCTTCTTTTGGCTTTAGCTTATGTGAATCATTGGCATGTACATCAGTTAGATATCAATAATGCTTTTCTTCATGGTGATTTATATCAGGATATTTATATGGATTTGCCACAAGGAGTTCAATCCTCAATTCCTAATGCAGTTTGCAAGCTTCAGAAATCACTTTATGGGCTTAAACAAGCCAGTAGACAATGGAATGAGAAGCTTACTGTGTATTTGTTGTCTCAAGGATTTAAATAATCTAAAAATGATTACACTCTGTTTACAAAAAGATCTTCAGAATCTTTTATAGCTTTGCTCATTTATGTTGATGATATTATTATAGAAAGTATGTCTCAGATACAATACTTAAAGCAACACTTTCACTCCACATTTCAAATTAAAGATTGAGGTGCTCTCAGGTACTTTTTGGGTCTTGAGGTGGCAAGGTCTCAGGAGGGGATTATGATTTGTCAAAGGAAGTATACAATGGAATTATTAGAAGAGACAGGATTCTTAGCTGCTAAACTTGCATTAACTCCTATAGAACAAAATTTAAAACTAGAACATAATGATTCACCATTATTCTCAGATGTGTCTTGTTACAGGAGAATTATTAGGAAATTATTATATCACACTATTACAAGACCTGATATTTCATATAGTGTACATCAGTTAAGCCAGTTCTTGGATTGTCCTACAGAATTGCATATGAAGGCTATTCACAGATTATTAAGATATTTTAAAGGATATTCTGGTCAGGGGTTGTTGTTTCCTAGCATAGGTTCAAAGTTGCTCAAAGCATATGCAGATTCTGATTGGGTGGATGTACTAAGACCAGAAGATCTGTAACAGGGTATTGTATGTTCTTTGGAGATGCTCTGGTATCTTGGAAGGCCAAAAAGCAAACTAATATGTCTAGGTCTTCTTCAAAGGCTGAGTATAGATCACTTGCTGCAGCAACTTGTGAGGTACAATGATTATTGTATTTGTTAAAAGATCTGGGAGTAGAGCAAAGACAACCAGTGGAGTCATTCTGTGACAACAAGAGTGCAATATATATAATGAAAAATCCAGTTTTTCATGAGAGAACTAAACATATAGAAGTGGATTGTCATGTGGTTAGAGACAAGTTTCAGGAAGGGGTGATTAAACCAATGCAAATTAAAACTGAATTTCAAGTCGCTGATTTATTTACCAAGGCATTAAGTTCACAGAGATTGCAATTTCTAACTCCAGCATTAGGAGTTTGCAACATTTACAAGAAGTCAGAATTGAGGGGGGGTGTTGAAGATACAGGCCTGACATTGCAAGACAAAGGGGAGAAAAGAAGAGGCAAGTCAAAGCAAGAGCCAAGTGAATAAGTGCTTTCAAGTATTTGGCTAGTCTTGGCACGTGTGGCACGCCTGGCAAGCTTGGTGCAAAGTCTTGGCACGTATAGCACGGTTGGCATGCTTTGGTGCGCTGGTCTTGGCAAGGATGGAACGGTTGACTCGTTTGATGTGCTGGCAGTTGGACTTGGCGTAAGATTGCAGAAGATGCTGCATCAAGCCAAGCTGATGTCTCACGTGCTATATTAGTTTCTAGATACTTCTTTACCTAGTATAAATACATATAGATGTTGTAAATAAAAGGTGATCGGAATAGAAAGATTTTCTAGCATCCTCCTTTCTTCTTCTTCAAGTTGCGCGTTTGGTGCTATATTTGCTTCTTCTGCAACGTTCAAATTTTTTGCTTTCTCTGCGTTTATTCATTACATCATTTGGAACACGTTGCTTTGAGGATCAAATTTTGAGTTTAATGTGAATTTTGACAGTACATCCAATCCCTCTTATCTTACTATAGGAGGGAGCTTCTAAGACAATGGGGTGATTTTGTTGTTGTTGTTGATGATGTTGTTGTTGTTGTAATTTTCGTGGGGTGGATTTCTAGATGTGCGCTATTTTGGCAATTGATTCATTGGAGGTTCCCTCTTTGATTAAAGCAAACAAAACTAGACACCCTTTAACGTATGAAATTATTCAAGCAAACCAAACAAAGACTAACACAAAAACAAACACATTGATTATGTTAGAAGAAACCAATAAACATCAGATTTGTGTCATTCCACTTTTATGTATAGATTCACTCAATCATTTCCTTTTTACCTCCCTTAAATTAATTACAACATTCATAGCCTTTTACCTCCTAGCTGTTGAGAATAATGTAGATGTATTTGAATACTTTTCAAAATCATGATTTTATACCAAGGAATACCACCTTATATTATAAAAGTATCAAAAAGTTGAAACAAATGAAAAAGTGACATCGATATCTCAGGCTGTGACACATGGATCGATCGATACGCATCATCCCTTAATATTGGTCGATCGATGTTGGATACAATAAAACCAGAATCTTACTATGAGACATCGATCGCTCACATCGATCGATGCATACATCAGCCCCTTACATCGATCGATCGATATACATCAGCCTCTCACATCGATTGGCCGATGTCAATCAAAATAAAAAAAACCTCAGATATCAATCTCTCAACTGGAGGTACATCGATCGATCGATATATACATCAATCTCTAAAATTGAGACATGGATCGATCAATGTCAATAGATTTCTGAAACATTTCTTCAACATATGACAAACTAATAATCATTATTGGTATACACATGATCTTCTTTGCATGTATGAGTTTTTAAACATTCCATATATTTTTTATCATGTTTCATTACTTAGATTTGATGTGTTTATGATTTTATATATGTATGTGGTATATCACTAACTTGCCAAGGTAGTTATTACAATTTATAACAAGGGCAAAGGAGTATGTTTGAATATTTTCAGGGTCATATCTCATGGAGAATGCCCATATGAATGAAAATACAAAGTTGGAGTATCTATACACCCTTTTTGACACATTTGGCTCTTAAGGGTATTTTGGTCATTTTGGTGCTAAAGGGCATTTTGGTCATTTAGACATATTTATTTTCTGTGCAATGCTAAAATGGCTTCCCAATGGATGTCTCTTATATCATATTCATGATCTTCATATTATTCTTGGTGATTCATGGACTTCATATCTATATTAACCATATATGTTATGTTTTCGGTTTTTTCGGGTGTCTTACATTGTGACATTTATTTTGTGACATTATATGATCATCATGGTGTTATCATACACATATGTTAGGACTTTTCACTTATTATTTTTGGATGGATATTGTTAAAAGGCTGAGAAACAATTAGCCACACTTGAAGGAGAGATAAGGGGAAGTAGTTGGGTCAAATGGTGATATTCATTATACAACTGATTCTCACTATTATCCAACCATTATTATATGATTTTCTACTCATTTTTCAACATTAAAAATGTTCATATATATATATATATGTGAGTTGGATAAATCAAATTTTTACATATGAGCAAGACTACTATTGGACCGCACACCTACAATAAACACCACTAGAGGGAGGGAGGTAAATAGTAGTTAGCAGAAACTACACTACTACCCTTGATTAAAATCCCCTTTGAAAACAGAATCTAAGACCACCTCAGATTCAGAACCCGTTTTAAAAAATTCAAAAATCCTTGTACACAACTCTAAAAATTATGACAATTTTCAAAACTTAACTTCAATGTCTTGACAAGACTCTGTCCAAAAATCAGATAAAAATAAGATCGTTTGACCCTTCAAACAAATAAAAAATTCAAATGGTCAATCTGGACAGAATTGGACAGAATGTTGCTAAAATTGGAAAACGTGTTTCTCTCTGAATACTTAACCAAAAAGGTTGACGTTTATGTCAAAACACTCATTAGGATATTTAGTTTGTGTTTCCAAAAGGCACTGACCTTAAACAATTCTTAGTTAAAACAGAATTCAAGTTTTCTTAAAACTAGTCAGATTACAGCCAGATTGGAGCAGTTATCTTGCAACGACTGAAAGACTAACTTTCCCTTACTCAAATCAAGTGATTCTTGTTGCAAATGAAAGATAACAGTCTGAAGTATAACTCCACCAAAAATAACGAATTTGAAAGTTTTTAGCTATTTTTTCAAAACGTGAGAATTTGTGTGAAATCTGTAGAAAAAATGGGCAAAAAACAGAAAAATGTAAAGAAGACAAGAACACCAATGATTTATCCTGGTTCGGTCAATGTGACCTACTCCAGTTCCAAGGAACACCTTTCCTTGGATTTCACTAGGGTATGAACCAAACTACAACAAGAACCAAGCTTGATGCTTGGGTTAAACACCAACCCTATTCAAGACTTGGATGAACACCTCTATGCAACTCTTGGTTGCAGCACCTCGATCACCTATTGATGTAGCCTTATAGATTTGGCTAATCAATCTTACAAATGAGACACAAGAGGCTTGTAGCGATACAACAAATACCACGAGAACACCTTGGCTACAAAGAATGAAACAAGAATGAGGAGAAGAAGATAGCAAGACAATTCAACTATTGCTTTTCAAGTGTGTGTGCTTCTTCTTCACCTTTGCCTCCTATTTATAGTGTGAAATGGCTCTTGAAGAACTCCAACGTGTCACCATCTTCATCATCAAGTCCTAGTTGTCTTTACATCATTGGTTGGCCACATAATCATCTTGTACACTTGGCAACATAAAGAAGAATGATTGGTCCACCTTGGAACACTTATGTTGGCCAAATTCCACCTTGAAATGTCTTGAAAAATGAAGATAATATGGAGAAGATAGAATGACATATTCCTCCAAAAATACCTCAACTCCTTTGCAACATAATAGGACATGTGAATGGCAAAAAATTTTGAACAATTCAGCCCCATTTTCTGCCTAGTATCCGTTGGCTACTATTTCAAATATTTCCAAGTTGGCAATTTTGCCAACTAGCTTCTTTTTGGTTGGTCTTGTCACCAAGTCATAAAATAAGTACACCATCATTTCCACCTGTATATACACATTTTTGAGGCTGCATATATGTATATCAACTCAGATTTTTGAAGAAGAAATGAACAAATAATAGTTGACATGATTATGTCAGCATATAACATCGAAATTCTCACTTTTTCTCCTTGTATGTTGTGATCAATTTCACACCTTTAACACCTTTAAATTCTCTGAAAAATGATGATTAATATTCTCCAATAACATATAGAAGAGGGTCTTCAAGAATAAATAGATTGTGACATCACAACTCGTCACATATCCCGCTACCGTCGATAATATCATCAAATAGAGAAATAATAAAAGATCACCAAATAATCTTCAATATAATTATCAATCAACTCCAAAATGAAGATAATAATATACTCGAGAGATTCCTTGAGTGATAATACCAAAAATGCCCTTAGGAGTAAAATAAGCAAAATGCCCCTAGTTAGAGAAACCTCCAGAAATAACCCGAATGGTCGGAAATAGATATAATAATATCTTTGTCATAATAAATAACATGAGAATAAGTCTTTGAAATATTTCCACCATATCATGTTCCTATAAAACTCAAAATACCACTTTCGCCCTTTTTGGTAAGTTGTATAAACATCCAAGGCACATTAGTCACAAGTCATTTATAATCATCAAAAACACATAATATCAACATAATGAACATATATAAATCATGCAAAAATGAAATCAATCATTTTATCACATTTTAGAAAAATATTTCTAAAAACCCTAGACATCGATCGATCGAAGTGCCTCAGCTTCAGAGATCGATGTCTCACAATGAGTTTCAGAGTTTATCTCTGACCTACATCGATCGATCGAAATGAGGGTTTGATGTGTCTCAGGTTTAGAGATCGATGTCTCACAGTAAGGTCTTGAATTTTCTCTACCTTACATAGATCGATCGACGTGAGGGGGCGAAGTACATCGATCGATCGAAGTGCAACAACCTGAGAGATCGATGTCATTTTTCTTAACTTTTTCAACTCTTAATCATTTATAACAATATGTGTGACATTTTTAAGTATCCGCCCCATAAAATCATGACCTTAAAAATTATCCAAACATATTTTTTAACAACTACATCACATGGACCGACCAAAACACTCCTAGATAACATGTTGGCAAGGAGTTACATCTTTGGCACCCAATGCGGCATATATTTTGGTTTTTGGAGTTCAAATATTTCAGGTTTTGCCAGCCTACATCCCAACCAAGTGGTTGAAAAGGTTGAGCACAAGGTGGAGGAAGAAATGGTCATTCAAACCACTTGATCTTTTCAGAAAATTTCTGTAGAAATTTCAGTATTCAAAATGGTCTAATCACATGTCTTGAAGGTGTCAACTAAGAAATGTGGTGAGGTGATCCTCCAATCAAATGAAGACAGGTGAGATTGGTGATATAGAAGGTGATATGTGGGCATTCTAATCCACAAGGGGCTGCTCACATCTATAAATAGGAGTAGAGTTGAAGAAAGAATACACGACACTTTAAGATATCTTATTTCTTTCTTTCTTTCTTTCTTCTTCTTCTCTCTTGCACTCTCTATTTGCAGCTGAGGCTATAGACGTGTGTCTTGATATATTGCTGCATATACACCTCTTGTATTCATAAAAGTTGTAATTGATTAGTCATTCTATAAGGCCACATCAATAGGTGGTGAGGTGATTACATTCTTGTAATAGGAAGGTGCTATGGTCAAGTCTTGATTAAGGTTGCTGTATAACCACAGAATCAAGTACTTTGAAAGTTGTAAGGTGTTCATAACATAGTGAAAACCCAAGAAAAGATGTTTCTTGAGACTGAAGTAGGTTACATTAACCGAACTAGGATCCACCTCTGAGAAGACATCAATTGCCTTTGTCTGACCCATTTTCTGAACAGAGCTTTGAAGCAGCACCATGTTCTCAAGGAACAACTCAAATTGTTTGAACTCATCAACCGCATCTGCTCATGCATCAGCAGCCTGTTGCATGATGGATTTAGACAAATGCTGATAGGCTCCTTTCAGTTGATCCAGTTGTTGCTCCAAACTTACTTTGCTCTTCTTCTCGGCCTTTAGTTCTCTTTGCAGAGACTCTGTGTGTCATTGAACATGGGTCGAAGAGAACTCCAGATTAACAACTCTGCCTTGCAGCTCATCCAACCGAGAGTTGGAAGTCGCCAGAAGAGTATCAGCTTTATCATTCCCATTGCAAAGGGAAGCGTTTTCTGATCTAAGAGAATCTACTTCCTTAGTTATTACTTCGTTGCGCCTAATCAGCTGCACACACCTCTGGTTCTCGTCATTAGCCATCCTTCTCAGCTCTTCTGTCCTTGCCATATAGTCTAACCGCTGAGCTAGAAATTGCATATATCAACAAAATTAGATCACGCCTTTTGAAACATTTAAGCTGAAGGAAGATATACACCAGAAGAGAATTGCTCACCAGGGCCATGTTGCTCTGCATACAGTTACTCAGCATGTCCCAGGACATGGCCTCAGCCATTCGGCAATCTGCGGGAAGGACTAAGAGATCATTCAACCGCTGAGCCATTAAATGGCCAACCAGAGAGTCAGTCTCCTCAAACTCCCCCAGCAGAGGCCTCGACATCCTTGGTCGCGGAGAACAAGGAACCCCCGCGGCTGCTGTAGACGGGCCTTTATCTCTGTGCCTTCTCCTTCGTTGTAAGGTTTGCTCTCCCGCCATATCCACCGACTGCTCTGGCTCAGCAAACGCTGGGATCAAAGGGATGGGCTAAGGAGGAACTTCTGCCAACTCTTCCAAGTGCGGTAGTGATGCAAATGCCTAAAAGCAGGATGATAAGTAAATATGTTACAGATGCTGAAAAGAAAGAGGCAAGAGCAATTCATAAATCACCGAGTTATGTATAAATGGGCTCATCATATTCGACCAGAACTGCTTCAGCTTGGCCCTCAGGGATCGCAGCAGTCTGCTCTACACCAGGAACATTCGCCCCAGGAATCTCTCCTGCCTAGGGGACGACCTCGGATGGGGCAGGCCCTGCCAAGGGCTACACTATCTGCCTTATGTCCTGCCTCTGGGCTGCGGCTTCAAATATGCGAGTAGAAACTTCAGCAGTTTTGAATGCCATTGATCCTGCGAATTTCCCAATGCAACTAGTGTTACACTTTTATGACACACCAACCAACCCAAGAAATTTACCAATAGATAAAACCTACCCTTAACAACATCTAAGCTGGCATGGTCAAGCGCATGGAAACCAGGACCTGGGGCGCCCACTCTCTGCCAATCAATGACTGGAGACAGGCTCTATAACCTCAACGTTTCTTCACAAAATTCTTGGTTTGCCCTCAAGTTATTAGCTTTGCCGACTTCCAGATTTCTAACTCGGCCAAGCCTTCCTTTTTTATGTTAAAAAAAAGACCTTTCCTATTCTTGGTAAAGGTCAGTATGTTCATGGCAAAATTGGACTCACTATTGGGGGATCGCTTGCTGAAGTAATACCAACTATTCGAGGACTTGCACATAAGAATACCCCGAAAGGTCCTAAGGTTGAACTTGGCTTCGACCACTCTCACAAATAAAGAAATTAAATGATTGATTTCAAGCCATGGGTTTTATTTGTAGCAGCCTAAGCCTATAGAACTCTAAAATCAATCTAAAGGCTCAACAACAGTGAGCAAAACCCCGACCTAAAATACTCTTCATATACTGCTTCATACCCTGGTAGGGGGTCATACGCAGTCTGACCATGAAAAGGGACAAGAGGGGATTAAACAAATCACGATCTATTCTGTGTGAGGCGGCAGCGCTCAAAGTGCAGTTTGATCCTTACACCTGAGCAGAAGTAGATCCTCTATACACTACCACAAAACTTAACGGTAAGACAGAAATACTCCACGAAATAGAGGGCTCCACAGTCATCGAAGCAACTACGAGGTCCCCCTGCACCATAGACCCACCGTGACGGTGGCCCTACTGGATCCCACATCCCTGCTGGGCCTAGTGGGAGGAACATCGTTTCTCCGCATCCTCCTTAGAGGGCAAGCGCCGCCACTGGACACCGTCCTTTCAGACGAAGTCGAAGAACCACTGTTCCTCGCGTCACTGCTGGAATAAGACAGTCTCGAAAAAAAATTTTGAATCAGTGGAGGAAGTAGAAGAGATGATAGCCATGAGTAAGAGAATAAGAGGAGACTTACTTGTAGATGGAAAGGGAAAAGGATGCGCCAGAGACAAAGGAAGCAAAATTCAAGGTAGTCGGAGAAGAAAAGGAGGCGAAAGAATCGGAAATAGACGTAGTAAAGCTGATGGAGGACACTTCTATAGCTTCAGCTCGCGAAACTAGACAACTAATGGCAGTACACACCCTATAAAATTCAAACTACAATGAGTATAAGTGACCCGCTACACCGGTATCTATGCCATCTCCCTTTTTTTCATTAATTACTCGAAACTCTGCCCAATCAAAAGCTGACACGTCAAATAAATATGTCAGCTGAGTAGAATGCTTTGGCCCCTCAATGGACGAGTAGTCTACCCTTGCCTAGTTACCTCGTCTGCTCTGCTCGTCCAGACTAATCTGGAGGCATCTATGACGGGGGCAAATCTTTCACCTGGTATTAAGAAAAACGTGCTCGAGGGAATTAAATACATGTCCAATACTGAATAGCAGAGCAGAGGCCGAGGATGTCCCCTCAGGCGATATGGCCCCCGTTTCCTCCTGCCCAGCGCACCTGCCCAATGGCAGTCCAATAAGCCTATCCACCTCTAAAAGTAACAGTCAGCGTTATTGGGCTCCGGTATTGGCACACACCACTTTAGCTCGGCTAGCCCAGCTTTGCCCATGCTCAGCCCTACTCTTGCTGAGCTCTGTTCCTGCTCGGTCCAGAAGACAAACTATCCCAGAAAGCTGCAATCAGTTCAGCTCGGCCAAAGGGATAATCACCATGCCAGCAGTCCAGAGCAGTTCACCTCAAGTCAGCTCAACAGACAACCAATAACAGTGCCTTTTAGACCTGCGGGTATTCATCCATCTTTTAAGATTTTCTTTGCTACTTCTTTTTTAATTTTCTTACGGATGAGATCACAGCAGGCCAAAAATGAGGCCAAAAATGAGGCCTCCTATCACAACCCGCCATGTGTTAAAATTAGTAAGGGATTAAAAAAAATTTAGTAAATGGTTTTTTTAACACGTGGCGGGTTATGATAGGAGGCCTCATTTTTTGCCTCCTTTTTGCCTGCAATAATCTCATCCCTGCATTCAATTAGTATACTATGCGTTTAAGCATGTAAATATGAAATCATAAAAGTTTGACGAAACTTTGTTACTGAACACGTGGTGGATCATTCCTTAACTAGTTTGCAGGTGTGTGTGTATTTGTATAACTTTATATATGGATGCAGGTCGTAAAATATACTTGTTCTTTGAGCTGGAAAATACGTTATAAAGATTATATTTGGATCAAATAAGGTTGATGTATGCGAAATTTTAATTGACGACATCGGTGAGAGCGTCGATCAATTGAGCCAGAGAATGTCTCAATTGGACCAAGAATGAAGAAAAAGTGTACTTTTATAATAGAAAATGCATTTAGTCATGAACTCTGGTTAAGTCAGGGGTTGGAACGTGACAAAGACAATTTCATAAATGCCATGCATCTTTATGCTACAATATCAATAAAATGTTAGTAGATGAAACGATTCAATGAGAAAACTTCAAGTGATTCATGACATAACTGATTTGGTATTCGGGTTGTGATATTATAACTAGAAAAGCCCAGATCCGAACTAGAACACGCGTACCGTGGGACAATTGTAAAAGAATGAATTGGCACTTCAAATCTGCTCTTCTTTATTCGATCATCGTACAATTTATAGATTTACAAATGGAAAGATAAACGTAATTTAATCTGATCTAATCACCATTAAATCTAATTTAATCAAATCAAATATCTATCCAATCAACCAATTCAAATCAAAAACAATGATGATAAGTATGGACATTCATGAGATAAGGACGAAATCAGATCTTCAAGCGGATCTCCCGTAATCTTTATCCAATGGCTGAGATTGACTACTGCAGTTCGGCCTCGGTAGATCTGCACTTCAGCCTCGGTACTTCAGCTCAGGTTTGCAGGTCTGCACTTCAGCCTCAGCACTTTAGCCTCGGCTTAACACTCCCCCTCAAGTTGGTGTGTGCAAAGTGGAAACACCCAACTTGGACAGAAGAAAGTGAAATTCTTTAGTGCCAAGAGACTTGGTTAACAAGTCCGCCAGTTGATGTCAAGTGGGGATATGAAGAGGTCGAATAAGGCCGTCCAAAACGGCGTCGCGAACAAAATGACAGTCAACTTCAATGTGTTTGGTGCGCTCATGTGCCACTGGATTATGCGCAAGATGGAGAGCGGATTGACTGTCCGTGTAGAGAGTCGCAGGTGTTGTTTTATGAATTCCGAGGAATTGAAAGAGGCCCACGGGCACTTGAGTTCACAGGTGGTGAAGGACAGAGCACGATATTCGGCTTCAGCAGAGGAACAGGAAACAGTAGGTTGCTTCTTGGTCTTCCATGAGATTAAAGCAGTGCCAAGCTTAATAATATACGCCATTAGAGAGCGGCGTGTGAGGGGGCAGCTGGCCCAATTCGAATCAGAGTATGCTGTAAGGCCGAAGTCATTGGTGGAAGAATAGAGAAGACCTTGCCCAGGATTACCTTTCAGATAACGAACCACTTTCAGTGCAGCATGCCAATGATATAGCCAGGGAGTCTGCATAATTTGCGCCAGAGTGTGAACAGCATAAGAGAGTTTAGGCTGAGTAACAGAGAGATAGACAAGGCGGCCAACAAGTCTGCGATGGGGAAACGGATCAGTTAAAACTGGGCTGGCCGAGGTCGAAAGTGTGTGTTTATGTTCAAGAGGGGTCGCCGATTGTTTTGCCCCGAGAAGACCACAATTAGAGATAATGTCAAGAGCGTACTTGCGCTGAGAGATGAAGAGTCCTGCGCTGCTGCGAGCAACCTCAAGACCAAGAAAATACTTCAAGGGGCCGAGGTCCTTCATGTGAAAATAGCGACTAAGATACTCCTTAAGTTGTGTTGTGGCACGAGGATCATTACTTACAATGATGAGATCATCAACATACAGCAAGAGAAAAAGTTGTGTGCGGTCGCAAGTATAATGAAAAAGAGAATAATCAGAATGTGATTGAACAAAGACATAACCACAGAGAGCATCAGAAAATTTGGCAAACCAGCATCGAGGAGCTTGTTTGAGTCCGTATAGAGATTTGCGAAGTCGACAGACCTGATTGGGGTCAGCAGGAACAAATCCAGGCGGAAGTTTCATATAAACTTCTTCGGTAAGATCTCCATGGAGGAAAGCATTGCGAACGTCCATTTGACACAGAGTGAGATTGTGTGCTGCAGCAAGAGCCAAGAGTACTCGAACTGTGACCATTTTGGCCATGGGTGCAAAAGTCTTATTATAATCAATACCTTCAACTTGACGATTTTCGTGAATGACGAGTCAAGCTTTGTACCTTTCAACGCTACCATCAGGCTTGTGTTTGATCTTGTATATCCACTTACACCCAATAGCACGTTTGCCAGATGGCAGTGGTCCGAGTGTCCAGGTTTGATTGTCCTCGAGAGCTCGAATCTCTTCCTGCATGGCCGCTTTCCAGCATGGATCTTTGACAGCCTGAGCATAGGACTGTGGCTCGGCACTCAAAGTAATGGTTGCTAGAAACGCGCGATGGGCTGCAGAAAATTTCTGCGTACTAAGATAATTATGGATAGAGTAAGACGTACCTCGATGAGAGGACGGCGTGATGGAGGGGGCCGAGGGGCTATACTTGGCTGAATTGACCTCATAATCGGCAAGCCGAGCTGTGGTTTCTTCAGACGATGACCACGACCAAGTATCGGTGTCGTTGGCTTAGGGGTCATCTCGACTTGTTCATCAAGAATCGCCTCTGGTGCAATTACCTGCATAGGCTGTTCGGACTGAGCACAAATATCAGCGGAGTCATCAGTGGTCAATGGGACCACAGCCGAGGTGAATCGCTGATCGGCCGAGGCAGAAGTCAATTCGGTTGATGTGTAATTAGCAAAGGAAAACTCAGTTTCAACGAAAGTGGCGTTGCGTGTAACAAAACGCTCGTGAGTGTCAAGGTCATACACCCGCCAGCCTTTCTGTCCTGCTGGATAACCGATAAAGACACATTTACGGCTTCTGCTCTGAAATTTATCACCCCTCCACTGATCATTGTGGACATGGCATAAACTGCCAAACACTCGGAGATGTGTGTAAGTGGTGGGTCGGCCAAATAGTACCTCATATAGCGCTTTCCCTCCGAGCAGAGGTGTAGGTGTGCGGTTGATAAGGTAGGAAGAGGTCAGTACACATTCACCCCAGAAGGAGATCGGAAGATGAGCTTGGAAGCGCAGCGCGCGAGCAACATTCAGAATGTGATGATGCATGCGTTTAACTCGGCCATTTTTGTTGCGGTGTATAGCGGATAGATGTCTGATGAAAGACTCTATGTTCAGCGAAGAAACCCTGAAGTGAAGAAAACTCTGATCCATTATCGCTACGGAACACCTTAATTTGCCGTTCGAATTGTGTTTTGATTAGTGCAAAGAATCGTTGCACAACCGAGGCAGCACGGTCTTTGGTCGATAAAAGATAGACCCGCACTGCTCTCGATCGATCATCAACAAAGGTAAGAAAATAGGATGCTCCGCGCAACGTTTTCTCTCGATAAGGTCCCCACAAGTCGCAATGAACCAAGTCAAAACACTGCTCAGCTAATGTCTTACTTAATTCAAACGGCCTTTTTATTTTCTTTGCCCGAAAACAAACTTCACATGATGCATCTAAATTTTTATTGTGAGAAACATGAGTATTACAAAGAATTTGCAAGACACCACTAGACGGATGACCTAGTCGATTATGCCATAGCATCCAATCTTTCTTCACTTCGACGGAGAGGTTCAGCTCGGCAGGAGATGAGCCGAGCACGCTGTTCAGCTCGACAGAAGGACCCTTCAGCAAGTATAGCCCATCAGGCAGCTCCGCCACTCCAATATTCATCTAGGCATGTCGGTCCTGTATCACACAACTATCTTTAGTAAACTCAATGACATACTCATTTTTATTCAACAATTGAGATACTGATAACAAATTGCATGTCAAGTGGGGCACAAACAACACTTTGTCAAGTACGACATGAGGAGCAAGGCATACTGTCCCTTCCTGTATGGCTTGCGTTTGAGTTCCATTCGGGTGTCGTATAGCACGTGGAAGAGTTGTCACAGAATTATGTAAAAGGGAGACATTACCAGTCATATGGTGAGAAGCTCCAGAGTCAATTCTCCAGGTGGAATGTGATGACTTACCACTCAACCTTTCAGGGGGCACTTGTCTACACGCATTGAGGGCCTGGAGGACAGACTTCATATCCTATTCCGACAATCCAGCAAGAATGCCAGAGGTCGAGGCTGACTTACCTGTAGATGCTGTATTGACCGATGCCGCTGACTGCTTGTTCCAGGTAGAGCTGCCGCCACCCGTTGTTTGTTTGACGCGAGAGGATGTCTTGGGACGATCTTCCCACCAGTCCGGATACCCACCAACTGGAAGCAAGCACGGACTTCGTGTCCTTTCTTGCGACAATGAGATCATGTTATGTCAGCTTTGGCCGATC
The DNA here is from genome assembly GCA_036186865.1 of Eustoma russellianum. Classification (NCBI taxonomy): domain Eukaryota; kingdom Viridiplantae; phylum Streptophyta; class Magnoliopsida; order Gentianales; family Gentianaceae; genus Eustoma; species Eustoma russellianum. The sequence continues at coordinate 15,340,139 of AP025071.1, forward strand.
TACGATCACTTCCTTGTTTTGCAGCGACAGACACTGCAAATCCAGCCGGAGGAGGAGGGTCGTCCACGGTTACCATTGATCCAAGACTTTCTTCTTGTACTACCCTATGGTAGACACGATTTAGTGAAGGGAGAGGATCCTGATTCAATATGGAGGAACGCACCATTCGATACGTTGAATCCTCCAAGCCCATAAGAAACTGGTGAATCTTATCAGCCTCTTTTCGCTGAGCCAGAATCTTTCGAAGATTGCATGTGTACGAGACACACGAACAACTTGGAACATCGTCATAGTCCTTCAGTTCGTCCCAAATTTTCTTCAATTTTCCTTAATAAGCCATTACGGAGTCACCATTTTGTCTGCAATTTGCGAGGGCTTTCTTCAACTGTTGGACCCTCGGTGCATTCATCACAGCAAAACGCTGCTTCACATCATCCCGTAGTTCCTTTGCATCTTCAGCATAGGAGATAGTAGAACGAAGGCATGGTTCTATAGTGTTTAGTATCCATGCCACGATCATAGAATGAACCGGCTCCCAATCATCCAAGTCAGGAGAGCCCTCTGCAGGTCGTCGGATAGCGCCATCGAGGAAGCCGAACTTCCCGCGGGCAAGGAGTGAGCCTCGGATTGCCCGTGCCCATTCTTCGTAGTTCAGCCCAGTCAATTGTACTGGAGTAATTAGGAGACCCGGATGATCCCCAGAATGAAGATCATACGGGGACACAATTTTCTTGGTTTGAGAGGTGGGGGGAGGAAGAGGCCGAGAAGATGATTCCGCAGTCATAGTGAGAAGAAGTGCTTTATCGTTCAATCAGAGGAGGTGAACCTATCTCTGATACCATGTAAAAGAACGAATTGACACTTCAAATCTGCTCTTCTTTATTCGATCATCGTACAATTTATAGATTTACAAATGGAAAGATAAACGTAATCTAATCTGATCTAATCACCATTAAATCTAATCTAATCAAATCAAATATCTATCCAATCAACCAATTCAAATAAAAAACAATAATGATAAGTATGGACATTCATGGGATAAGGACTAAATCAGATCTTCAAGCGGATCTCCCGCAATCTTTATCCAATGGCCGAGATTGACTACTGCAGTTTGGCCTCGGCAGATCTACACTTCAGCCTCGGTACTTCAGCTTAGGTCTGCAGGTCTGCACTTCAGCCTCAGCACTTCAGCCTCGGCTTAATAACAATACTACTATGTAAGCCAATACTGGTTTAAGCCATAATATTCAGCCTAATTGAGTTAAAGGGTTTCTGATAAAAACCTTACTAATTTAGGAAATCAATGGATTACTGATTTACACCCTCTACGATACTTATTGATATTAAGACGGTAGAACCAGGACATGACCTTTTACCACTAGAAAAACTTAAGCAAGAGAAGTCAAGTTGTATATTATTGCATTGAATGATTCCTCGGGCATCCTTTGCAACTGGGACAATAATTGAAACTCTTTTATACCTAAATTCGGAAAGGAGAATATCTGACTAAAATATACACAACTGGCTGACTTTCGGCGGAACATTCGGGGGAATCAGTGGTCCGTGACTGTTTTAATTATGATTAGTGAAATATTTATTATTAGTTTATATCAGTAATTTAGTAGTATAATTTTTAATGAATAACTTAACCTGCAAAATCCTTTAAAAAAATGATTCGCTAGCTATTTGAAGATAAAGATGAGTAGTTAAATATGTATTATTATTTTATATCATTAAATTAGAAGTATAATGTTTAATAATTAAACTTAACCCATAAAATCCTTTAAAATATATGATTCGCTAACTATTTGAAGATAAAGGTCATATAATAATCATAATATAAACAATAATTGTTGCTAGAACATTGTGGCTTGACTGATTCACTAAGACCAATCACCTAAATTATTAAATTTGCGCAGGTTTAGATATCTTCTAATAGATACTCTGGAAATAGGTAATTGTCGTTCTGTGCCATGCACGTTGAGGGATAATCATACAGTATAAATAATTTAGACGCGACGACTATGATTGGATGATGTTTAGAAAACTGTTTTCCCCTCTTTGAAAAATAGACACATGTTCAAAATAAAATAAAAAACTAAGCACATCTTTACCTAGTAATTTCTCAAAATATACTTTAAAAAAACACTATTCAAACACAACAAAATTCACGTCCAATCATTAAACAACACATGCGTGTGTGCTAGGTAACTATGATGAAATAATTTAGACCATATGAAAATTCAAACGACTATGAAAATCCTACCCTATTTTATATTTATAATATTGACGTCCACATGCATATTTCTTGCCAAATCATTCTAATTCAGTATCCTTTCATCTAGGACTTCCATTCAGGCACTTTCATAATTTTGGAAATGACAAAATAGGCATTAATGGAAAGTAATTATTAACAAGACAACTACCAAAAAAAAATTTATTAACAAGACAACAATTTTTCTATATGCAGGTATATATAGAGCCGGAGGTCTCACTGGAAATAAAATCTTTATCCTTTAGGATGAATGCATTGTTTGTCGGTCGCTCATGTTCCCCATACTCTAGCCATGGCTTTTGTAGTTAAGATATACTGGATATGTGTTTTTGTAACTAAATATGATTCATCCTCTATTCTGAGCCAAATCCCAGGTTCGCAATAATATCACATCTGGGAAGGTGTAATTCCTGAATTCTTACAGTGGGCTTATGTAAGGTGAATATCAAATTCATCTAAAATCTTAAAGCACAAGATGATTGTAATGATTCGGAAAAATAAAACTAAACGCAGGAGTATTTTGGTAATTTCACTTATCAGGTGGAATTAGTGGAAGTAATAGAAATATGCTAACAAAGTGGATAACAAAGGAGGGATATGAAGATCAACTGATTTAATTTAAATGAGACCCTAGATAGTTAAGATTAGAAGGAAAGATCCAGAAGAAGTATGTTTCTTTTCCCTCTTATCTCTACGGTTAAAGTGATTAGTCATAGTCATTTTACGCAATAGAAAATTAGAGAGGAGATAACACATAGGAGTAAAGGACAGAGGGAAAGAAAGTAGGTGAACAGTCATATGTAAATTAGGCCGAGAGTTTAGACGCTCTAAGTGAAGAGGGATAAATTTGAGCTAAACTCGACATCTTTTAAGTTACTTATTATATTCATGACATGGATAAATCAAGCTCCTAAAAAGTGTTAGTGAAGTAATGGAACTTGGGAACACAAACACTTCGGAGCTGCGGAACAGGCGACCTTCTAAAACCACTTCCGAAGATCCGCCTCATGTAAGTAAACCTCCGACTAAGACTTCGGTATGCGTCCTCCCAATCTAGGCATAGAAATTTATAGAGGAAGCTATGGTACTTCAAAAAACCTTCGAGAAGAACCTCGAACTATGTCCAAAAGAGGGGAACCACAAACGAGATACCAAAAATATGTTCTGACACAGTACAACCTGCAACACTAGTGGACAAAATAACTACGTGTTACAATTAATGTGTAGAATTCATGTATGCCTGCGCCGCACTCCTAAAAGACAAGTATAATACCTACTTGATCTGGATCAATCTTCAACTGTAACTCGAATCATTTCGTGCTCTTCAAGTTGGCCTCTCTTGGATTGTCTATAAATGTTGGAGAATTTAAGGTTTGGGCTTTGGCCCATCGTTGGAGATTGGAATATTTGGGCTTTGGCCCGTTAATGATGTTGCAAAACTTGGTTGAGCAACGTACTTTGAGCTTAATGAGTTTCCGATAATGAAATCGAAAACTAATGAATCCTTAGTTATCTACGTAACGAGTGGTTATTGTTAGGATATGAACTCACTCAATTTTGAGATTGTGTGAATGTGAAATTAATGCTCAAAGTAGATGGAAATGCTATGGATGGGTGACGTGTCACCCGTATGGAGGAATGCCACGTTGGAAGTGTCCATGTGGTGTAAAAGAGCTTCTGACGGACATCGATCGATGACATCGATCGATCGATGTCACTTCGATCGATCGATGTCATCGATCGAAGTTGATCAGAGAGCTTCGATGATTCTGTCTCACATCAGTCGATCACTTCGATCGATCGATGTTGACTTCGATCGATCGATGTATCGATCGAAGTTGGACAGAAAGGTGAGGAACGATTCTGACGTACATCGATCGATACATCGATCGATCGATGTGATCGATTGATGTCGAACAGCGTGCAGAATCTCTTCAGTTTGAGTGGTTATGTTTCAAATCTGAAACTAACACTATCCTCCTGTTTAAAATAAGATCAACCTGTTTTGATCTAACGGTGGTGGAGAAGCAGCTTTGATCTAACGGCCGGGATTTAAACCGTCTTAACCGCTTAACCGAATATGGTTTCCATCTAACGCTTCAGGTTTAAACCTGCTAATCTATCTTCGATCTAAAGGCTGAGATTAAACCTTCCTAATCTAGATAGGAGGTTTTAATCTAACGGCCTAAATCAAACTTCGGTTTTGATCCAACGGTCACGGTACCTTGTTCTCCAACTGACTCCCCTATATAAAGGGCAAAGGGTGCATTCATTTCACACCTTGCTCTAAGCATTTTCCATAAGCATTCTGCATTCATAGCACGTGAGTCTTGCATCTCGTCCGGGAGAAGTCAGGACACTCTAGCGTTCGAAGGAGTTCAAGTTCAGCAGTGCCGCTCAACTGAACAGGTACCCGTTGTATCCTGGGAGACGATTGCTCATACCGGTTGGGCACAGTATACCGGAGCAATACGTCTTAAGGACAGAGTCTTCGACTCGCCCCGGGTTTGATTTATTTTATTTTGCTGTTTCATATGCACACCTTGTACGACTGCGTCTTGGTACAGGATTGATTGTCACCAACAATCTTAAGACGTATTGCAATTCAATTAATTTCTGTACCGTTTTTAATTTGCGCAAAAGCAGTTTTGTACTGATTTGCAGTCTACTTCTACTCTTTTCTTAAATCTGATTCTGTTCTGATCTATTCGTTTTGATCAACTGAACAGTAATCTGATGGAGAACGCAAGCTCAGGCTCGGTTCATGGTGCAGACATTCAGAGTTCTGCTCCAATGGCATCAACTGCTGGGGTGCCAAGACATGCTCCTCCTGCGCAGGGTTCTGCAGTGGCCCAAGTGGAGAAACCGGAGAAGTTCAGTGGGAGCTTCTTCAAGCGCTGGTAGCAGAAGATGCTGTTCTTCTTGACTGCTTTGGGATTGGCAAATTTCCTGACTGAGGACCCGCCTATGGTGGATCCGTTGGAGGACTAAGCCCAGGATATGCAAAACCAACGTTTTGTTGAAGGTTGGAACTTCAACAATTATGTTTGTTTGAGCCATATTCTGAGTTGTTTGGACAACTCCTTGTATAGTTTGTACTGTACGTACAAGACCGTAAAGTCTTTGTGGCAGGCTTTGGAAAAGAAATATCGTACGGAAGATGCCGGCACTAAGAAATTTATTGTCGGCAAATTCCTGGATTTCAAAATGTCAGATTCTCGCACTGTTGTTTCTCAAGTTGAGGAACTTCAGACGTTGGTTGCCGAGATGGAAGAGGAGGACATGTTGCTCAGTGAATCTTTCGTCGTGGCAGCAGTGATTGAGAAGCTACCTCTTTCGTGGAGGGAATTCAGAAGCTATCTCAAACACAAGAGAAAGGAGATGACATTGGAAGATCTAATTGTTCGACTCCGCATTGAGGAGGACAATCGTAGATCTGAAAAAGTGCCACAATCTAGCTTTGGTCAGGCTAAGGCCCATGTTGCAGAGGCCAAGAAAAAGAAAGGCCAACTCGGGGTGAACAAGAAAGGCAAGCAGATCGCCAAGAAGTTCACCGGGAAATGCTACAATTGTGGCATTCAGGGGCATGTCAGCAATGAATGTAGAAAGCCCAAGAAGAAGCAAACCAAGGCAAAGGCGAACATAGTCGATGCATTGGATGATCTGAATCTCTGTGCGGTGGTCTCAGAGTGCAATGCTGTGGGGAACGTACGCGAGTGGTGGCTTGATACTGGCGCCACTAGACATGTTTGCTCCAGCAGAGAGATGTTCACGGAGTACCAGCCCGGGAACAATGAGCAACTTTACATGGGAAACTCGGCCTCCTCGAAGATCGAAGGCGAGGGAAAAGTTGTTCTGAAGCTCACATCAGGGAAGCATCTGACTTTGCAGAATGTGCTGCACGTCCCTGATGTTCGGAAGAATTTAATATCTGGATCTCTTCTAGTCATGCATGGTTTTAGACTAGTGTTAGAATCCAATAAAGTTATTCTTTCGAAAAATGGTATGTATTTGGGGAAGGAGTACTTGTCGAATAGGATGTTTAAATTGAATGTCATCACTATTGTACCCAAAAGAGATTTGCCCGCAGAGGCTAATAAAATTGCTTCCTCTTCTGCTTACATGCTTGAGTCTTCTTGTTTATGGCATTTTCGTTTGGGACATGTTAATTACAAGTCAATACAACGTATGAGTAATCTTGACTTATTGCCCAAACTGGACTTTAATAATAAAGGAAAATGTCAAATATGTGTTGAAGCGAAGATGGCAAAGGCGCCATTTCCTTCAATAGAAAGGAACACTGAACCTTTGGATTTAATTCATACCGATGTGTGTGATTTAAAATTTGTGCAAACGAGAGGTGGTAAAAAGTATTTTGTAACTTTTATCGACGATTGCACACGATACTGTTATGTATATTTGCTAAGCAGCAAAGACGAGGCCCTTGATGCTTTCAAAGATTATAAAAATGAAGTTGAGAATCAACTTAGCAAACGAATTAAAACAATTCGAAGTGATAGAGGTGGCGAATATGATACACCGTTTAATGAATTCTGTTCAGAACATGGCATTATTCATCAAACGACTGCGCCATATTCACCTCAATCGAATGGTATTGCTGAACGCAAAAACCGTACTCTTAAAGAGATGATGAATGCTATGTTGATAAGTTCGGGTTTACCTCAGAACTTGTGGGAGGAAGCAATTCTCTCAGCCAACGTCATTTTAAACAGAATTCCATCTAAGAAGATGGATGTAACCCCTTTCGAGCTTTGGAAAGGCCACAAGCCTAGTTACAAATACTTGAAAGTGTGGGGGGTGTCTGGCGAAGGTTGCTGTACCGAGACCAAGACAGGTGAAAATTGGGCCTAAAACGGTTGATTGCATATTCATTGGTTATGCAACTAACAGTAGTGCATATCGGTTCTTGGTGCACAAGTCAGATATTCCTGACATACATGAAAACGTTGTCATGGAGTCAAGGAATGCAGTGTTCTTTGAAGATGTCTTTCCGAGGAAAGACAAAATTCAAGAAGAAACAAGATTTGGTAAGTGAATGTGTGAGGCGACTCCTCAAGGAGATGAGGAGCTTCGTCACAGCAAGCGTGCCAGAATGCCAACTTCGTTTGGACCGGATTTTCTGACCTATATGGTAGAAAATGAGCCAAGGAACTTTTCCGAGGCTATGTCTACTCCAGAAGCTCCATTCTGGAAAGAAGCAGTGAATAGTGAAATAGACTCAATTCTTCAAAATCACACTTGGGAGTTGGTTGACCTTCCACCTGGAAGTAAACCACTTGGTTGTAAGTGGGTTTTCAAGAAGAAACTGAAAGAGGATGGGTCTATTGAAAAGTATAAAGCCAGGTTGGTAGCTAAAGGCTATCGGCAAAAGGAAGGCTTTGACTTTTTTGACACCTACTCACCAGTGACTAGGATCACTTCTATAAGGGTGCTAGTTGCAATTGCTGCAGTCTATAACTTGGAAATCCATCAGATAGATGTAAAGACTGCGTTTCTGAATGGTGAGTTAGATGAAGAAATCTATATGGAACAACCTGAAGGGTTTGTGGTTCCAGGACAAGAGTCTAAGGTTTGTAGACTCGTTAAGTCCTTGTACGGACTTAAACAAGCGCCTAAGCAGTGGCACTTGAAGTTTGATCAAGCTATGTTAGCTAATGGTTTCAAGATCAATGAGTGTGACAAGTGTGTCTATATTAAGAGCACACAGAATGCTTATGTGATAGTGTGTCTCTATGTAGATGACATGCTAATCATGGGAAGTACTCGGGACATAATCTTAAACACAAAGAAGATGTTGACGAGGAACTTCGATATGAAGGATATGAGAGTTGCTAATGTTATTCTAGGAATTAAGATTTCTAGGATGACTGAGGGACTCAGTTTGTCACAAACTCACTACATTGAATCTGTTCTGAAACGGTTCAATATGGATGATGTAAAACCGGTAAAGACCCCGCTTGACTTAAGTATACACTTAAGGAAGAATCGAGGCGAACCTGTAGCTCAGTTAAAATACTCTCAGGTAATCGGGAGTCTGATGTACATAACGAATTGTACAAGACCAGACTTAACTTGTTCGGTAAACAAGTTGAGCATGTTTACCAGTAATCCAAGTGATGATCATTGGAAAGCTCTTAACAGAGTGATGAGGTATCTAAAATACACAATGTATCTTGGATTACATTACACGAGATATCCAGCAGTATTAGAAGGATATTGCGATGCAAATTGGATATCAGATAGTAAGGACTCAAAGTCCACCAGTGGGTACGTGTTCACTGTTGGTGGTGCTGCTGTGTCGTGGAAATCCACGAAACAAACCTGTATAGCTCGGTCCACTATGGAAGCTGAGTTCATAGCGTTGGACAAAGCTGGGGAAGAGGCTGAGTGGCTTCGGAATTTCCTGGAAGATATTCCGTGTTGGCCTAAGCCGATCGCTCCTATTAGCATACACTGTGATAGTCAGTCAGCTATAGGACGTGCTCAAAGCAGCATTTACAATGGTAAGTCACGACATATACGTCGGAGACATAACACCATTAAACAGTTGATCTCTAATGGTGTGATTTCCATTGATTATGTGAAATCAATGGAGAATCTTGCGGATCCGCTTACAAAAGGTTTGCCTAGAGATCAGATGTCAAGATTGACAAACGGAATGGGATTGAAGCCCATAATGCATGAATCGTTGTAATGGTAACCCAACCTTGTTGACTGGAGATCCCAGAATCTTGGTTCAATGGGACAACTAAGTTATGAAGGTTCAGTTAGCACTTACTCATTCCGTCTGATAAAAGTGCTGTCTGCAGAGAATTGTAGGGTAAGCTAAGGCTTTTAATAATGTCCTATATCTTGATGCGTCAAGTGGAGTATGGCAGAATACTCTTGATAGGAATCACCTATGTAAGTGTGAAGTGGGGCCGCTTCTATGAGAAAGTCTAGGAGGCAAGATTTCTCTAAAACACTTTCTGAAACCAGGTTGTTCATGGCCAAGACGAACACAACCATGAGAACCAAAAGGGTGTTAAAGGAAATATTGTGTGAGTATCATTGTCTTGGTTCACAACAAAGGCTGACTAGTTCAAGACATCAAGTCACTATTTAGCCGAGCGAATCCGATGGTACATCACTATGAAAGGTTCAAAGCCAGAAGCTACCTCTTCTGATGCAATATTTTCTTGTCTGACTTCTCCTCAGAGTCTGCATATGCATTTGCATTAATTTCCATTCATGTGGGGGATTGTTGGAGAATTTAAGGTTTGTGCTTTGGCCCATCGTTGGAGATTGGAAGATTTGGGCTTTGGCCCGTTAATGATGTTGCAAAACTTGGTTGAGCAACGTACTTTGAGCTTAATGAGTTTCCGATAATGAAATCGAAAACTAATGAATCCTTAGTTATCTACGTAACGAGTGGTTATTGTTAGGATGTGAACTCACTCAATTTTGAGATTGTGTGAATGTGAAATTAATGCTCAAAGTAGATGGAAATGTTATGGATGGGTGACGTGTCACCGGTATGGAGGAATGCCACGTTGGAAGTGTCCATGTGGTGTAAAAGAGCTTCTGATGGACATCGATCGATGACATCGATCGATCGATGTCACTTCGATCGATCGATGTCATCGATCGAAGTTGATCAGAGAGCTTCGATGATTCTGTCTCACATCAGTCGATCACTTCGATCGATCGATGTTGACTTCGATCGATCGATGTATCGATCGAAGTTAGACAGAAAGGTGAGGAACGATTCTGACGTACATCGATCGATGTGATCGATCGATGTCGAACAGCGTGCAGAATCTCTTCAGTTTGAGTGGTTATGTTTCAAATCTGAAACTAACACTATCCTCCTGTTTAAAATAAGATCAACCTGTTTTGATCTAACGGTGGTGGGGAAGCAGCTTTGATCTAACGGCCGGGATTTAAACTGTCTTAACCGCTTAACCGAATATGGTTTCCATCTAACGCTTCAGGTTTAAACCTGCTAATCTATCTTCGATCTAAAGGCTGAGATTAAACCTTCCTAATCTAGATAGGAGGTTTTAATCTAACGGCCTAAATCAAACTTCGGTTTTGATCCAACGGTCACGGTACCTTGTTCTCCAACCGACTCCCCTATATAAAGGGCAAAGGGTGCATTCATTTCACACCTTGCTCTAAGCATTTTCCATAAGCATTCTGCATTCATAGCACGTGAGTCTTGCATCTCGTCCGGGAGAAGTCAGGACACTCTAGCGTTCGAAGGAGTTCAAGTTCAGCAGTGCCGCTCAATTGAACAGGTACCCGTTGTATCCTGGGAGACGATTGCTCATACCGGTTGGACACAGTATACCGGAGCAATACGTCTTAAGGACAGAGTCTTCGACTCGCCCCGGGTTTGATTTATTTTATTTTGCTGTTTCATATGCACACGTTGTACGACTGCGTCTTGGTACAGGATTGATTGTCACCAACAATAAATGCTATGTTATCATCAATAAGCAAAGGATTGAAATCTTGGAGACTTCTAACTTTTGTATGTTTTACAAGGATTGCAACAGTTTAATGGTTTGTTCCATCACACATCAAGTCCATTCTCATGCATCCAAACTTCAAAGCCTAGGTGTTCCTACATTTTAGTCTAGTCCTTTGAAATACTGAGGTGTTTCGCCTATTAAGTTCATTGTTACTTTACAAGTCTATTGTGAAATAGAAGTCATACCTGGCTTCATCTGTAAGCCTATAGACAATCTTGACACACTAGTCTTGGATTTTTGACCCGACCAAAGCATGGATTAATCGAAAAACTGTATTAAGATGTGACACCAAAATTGAAAGCAAAGTCAACAAAGCATCAAGTCGATACATGTATTGGATATCATGGAAAATGTCTCGACATTGAGTTTGTGCAATAATATTTGCGTATGTATGTAAAGTAAATGTATGAGGTGAGGTAGTCCTATTTCTTTATTGATAACGTTGTCCACAAGACATAGCCCAACTGATTTCGAGCAGGGGTTCTCGAAAGGGATGTCAGGGGTTCAATTCTTGCCAAAGGCAAGAAAGCCCCTTCCCAGCAAGTGCATAGTGTGGGAGCTTCTTGGCCGTTGGTACCTGATTTACCTCCCTACACTACCTTTGAGATTTGGTGTGGCAGGGACAATAACTGGTTGGGTTCAACCTTTATTGAGAATGTTGTGTTATTCACTTTTTATCGTTTTCAGTGTGCATTGTAGTAGGACAGGTCAATATGCATTAGATGTTGTGTGGCGTAGTTGTGTCGGATGGATGTTTTAATAGGGATGAGATCATCTCATCCACTTTCTTTTCATCTTATGCGTTACCGTGTGACACGTGGCAGCAGGGGTGGATGGTGAGGCTAGATAAGGGTGACCCGCATCTAGCCTCACCACCCACCTCTGTTGTCACATGTCGAGCATGGGGTGAGGGATTTAGCGTGAGGGGATCCTAACCTGTTTTAATATGCTGTAGTTATTTGTAAATGACATTTTCTAAATCAGTATGTGTACAATAAGAGAAATATTTGGACACAAGTTTCTAAGTGACTCGGGTGAACCAATGGCTGACCGGTCAACGAAATGTGCCGATACGCCTTTAATTAAAATGTAACAAATGCTCAACAACAGTTAGATGTGAAAAATTATCAAAATTGCTTACATCTCGCCTTCCAGGTCCATTTTTCGCCATTAATTAAATTGTAATTCTTAAATAAAAGTATTCCGAAGGCTCACCTGGCCGCTACATTACTACAATCGCAATTTTTTTTTGTGAAAGATTAATATAATAGCCAAAGGCAGTTTTATCCACCGATGTATAAACAATATTAAAGTTACACGTATACATAAAAGCATAAATAAACACTGAAACAAGATGAATATGCTATTGTAATGTCTTGCAATCGAAGACTGACCTATCTGAGCCTGGGTAAAACACAATTGGAAGGACCATAATTACATTTATCTATTATTTGAATGTTTTTTAGTACAAGAAAATGCGTGCAAAAAATAGAGTGATTATATATAGCCTTCAATCTTAGTTACATAATCCTCACGTATTAGTGCAGTTCTCGCTCTTAATTGAATTCTTATTCTACACATTGTATTGGCAAATAGACGATCTCATGCGGTTCAGGAGCATGTGACTTTAAATTTTTTCATTAATTATGAATTTGATCCAAGATCAAAATAAATTCTTCTACCATCTGCCTCATTGGCCCTCTCGCCTCTATATTGTGATTAAGGTTTATGTTTATTGTGAGTTCAATCAAAAACTTAAGTTGCTTAATTAAAGTGTGTTTTCCCAACCACCCCACCCCCCACCCCCCCACCCCTTAAAAAAAACCAAGAGGATATCTTAGCCTGAACTAGGGAAAGGTGTGGTTGCAGGGGGGATGTTCAATATATATCAAGTTTTTAAAGTTTATGGGCAAGTTTTGTGAGCTTTGACATGTATCTGAATGAAACTTCCACATGAGCTAAATATACTTCCTTTGGTAAACTCTAGATATAAATTAAGAGATATATTTTAATGATCAGAAAAGAACGACATACCTTACAACGCACTAGAGCCAACTCCTGTTCGCCTCTCATCCCAATAAATAGAAACGTGCTAATTGAACATCTCAATTGAAGAAAAAGTGAAGCTAACAAAGATCAAGCTAATGTTACTAGAAGAAGAAAGAAATTATACACTAACATATCGTATGTATGATCACTAAACTATGTCATTAAGACAATATATATAAGTTCTATACATATTAAGGACGGCATGAAAAATGTAATTCAACTTTGGCTAAACACTCCCACACTTTCAAATAATTCAAGTTGGGTGCATAGCATTTCCAAAGTTCATAAGGAGTTAAATTAGTTTTCTTATGTGGTATTCTGTTAAGAATGTGACATGCTGAAAGGATGGCTTCACCCCACATATTACTTGATAATCCAGAACTTAAGAGCATTATATTCATCATATCCTTAAGTGCCCTATTTTTTCTGTCAGCAATACCATTAGAATGATGAGTATACGGAGGTGTAAACTAATGTATAATCCCATTATCTTCACAAAATTTTTTTGAAGACAAAGTGCTATACTCACCTCCTCTATCCGACCTTACCTTTTTAATCATTTTATTTAATTGATTATCAACTTCATTCTTGTACTGGATAAACATATTCTCAGCTTCATCCTTGTTGCTAAGCAAATAAACCTTAGCAAACCTAGAAAAATCATCTATAAAGGTGATGTAATACCACTTACCACCTTTACTCATAATGTTCTTAAAATCTCCTACATCACTATAAATCAACTCCAATTTTTCTGTTGCTCTTTTGAGCAACCTAAAGGGTTTCTTATAATATTTCCCTTCTATACAATAATGACATTTAGTAAACTTATTCTCATTATTCACTTCAATTAGATTTGTGTTCTTTAACTTTCAAATGGCATCTACATTAACATGTCCTAATCTAGCATGCCACATATCAAGAGAATCAACGATGTACACAAAACTAGATGCATTCTTATTATTCAAACAAATAGCATCAAGTACAAAGAGACCACCGGAACAAAAACCCTTCCCAATAAACTCCCCACTCCTAGTTAACACAAGTTTATCGGAATCAAAAACATGCTTAATCTTAGCCCTATTCAGAAGTGCTCCATAAATCAAATTCCTCCGAATGGTAGGAACATGTAGCACATTGCTCAACTCTAGCTTTTTCTTAGAGGTCAACTTGAGGAGCACTTTCCCCTTCCCGATCACTCAGGTTCCTCGTGCATCCCCTAGAAAGACTTGTCTCCACTATCTATCTCTTGATAATCAAGAAATAGATCTCTGATGGTTGCAATATGTCTGGTGGCTCTAGTATCCACCACTCATTCTGTTCCACCTTTGACAAGGTTTACCTCATCGACAACGACTGCAGCAATTATTTCATCCTCCATCAAAGCTTCGTTTGCATCTCCTTCAACAAGGTTGGCCTGGTTGCTTGATTGCCCTTTTCGTTTGCTGCAGAAGAACGCCTTGTGACCCAGATTTCCACACAACCAACAAACTCCTTTTGGTTTTGCTTTGAATTGTCCCTGCATTTTTGTTTTACCTTTGGGCCTGTTGGATTGAATCCTCGATCTCTTGGCAGCATGTTCAACGACGTTAGCCTTAGCTTCACCTTCATTAGTGCTTGCATCGTCAAGCCTGTTGTTTTCTTCTATATGGATATGTCTGATTACACTATGCATAGAGAGCTTGGTATCATCATGTTTGCTTCTCTTCTTGCATTTATTCCAAGAAGAAGGAAACTTTTCTATCAGGGCAATAGCTTGGAAGGTTTCATCAATCTTAATATCCTCTTGCTCTACATTATCCACCAGTTGTTGAAACTGATGAATCTGATCATTGATAGATATGTGGTCAATCATCTGAAACTTGAGAAACTCACTGACCACATACTTTCTTTTACTAGCATCTTCAGGACCATATTTGTTCTGAAGTGCTCTCCAGATTTCCCTTGCTGATTGAAAGTTGACATAAATATCAAACAGTGAGTTTGAGAGGAAAAGAAGAATATGTCCTCTACATGTGACATTATCTGTATCGTACTTGAGTGCTTCTCCATCTTCAGTAGGTCTCTCATTTGTCAGAACGTAGAAGACAGACAGCATCTCAAGGAAGAAAAGAACCTTTGTAGACCATCTCTTGAAGAACTTTCCATCAAAAGGTTCTAATTTGGACAGATCAGGAATGGCAGATTCTTTGGTTGCCATAATCAAGAATTGCTTTCAAGATTGTTAGAAAAACTGAGTGAATATGAGCCAAACAAACAATATCAACACAACAAAAGCACCGAGACGTGATAGAAATCAGTGTCCTCAAAAGCAATTCTGCATCCACCAATTGAGCAAGGTGAACTAAAAGCAAATGTTTCTCAGGATTTAACAGCTCCCCTTGCTCGTTTGCTCTACGAGAAAGGGATTGAACTTGCAAAGATAAGTGTTTGATAGTAGAGGAGAATAGAGAAGGTTGAAGAAATAAACTCACTGAAAATTTTTCATATTTTGCAAAGATATTGTATCTAGTTCAAGATACGAAGGCATACTATATATATGCCTTGGGTTGTGTTAAAAACAACTAATAAAACTCATTTTAGCAGTTTAAAACTCCTCCTAGTCAGTTGCATGCCGTTCATATGTGAAGGGAGATGAACCTTGGATCAAAAGATGCAATTCAAAATGAAAAGTTCTTACTGTTGGTACATCGATCGATGTCATCGATCAATGTCGGACATAAACTTTCAACTTTGCATCCTACCAACATAGATCGATCGATGTCGATCGATGTCATATTGATCAATCTATGTTTGATAGAGAGTTTCAGCTTTGCATCCACACCACATCGATTGATCGATGTCATTCACATCGATCGTTTGATGTCATCGATCTATGTCCAACAGAACACTCAACTTCATTTCAGCTTTCACTTAGTTTGATCCAACTTATACATAGATCGATCCAAGTGATTTCTTACAAGTTGAAAGTGTTCAATTCATCTTTCAATCTCCCAAACAACATCATACATGTTTCTATAAAGTTTGGAGCAAATTTTAAAATACTTTAGACGTAATTTTCCTACCATTAGGACAATATATATAAGTTATATGCATATTAAGGACGGTCTAAAAAATGTAACGGGCTCGGATTGAAAATGGAAGGGAAAACCTCAACCATCTATCAAAGGCAATCACACGTCGGTTGCGGAACAAAAGAAAAATTGTAATAATAAAATGAATAAATATCAGGAAAAAAGGACAAATAATTGAACCAAAACTAAATATACATGGAGAGAAACATTTGTTGACTTTGTGGCTAAATTAGAAATCCCACATCGTGGGTTTAGGAATGAATAGGGAATTGGAGAGTTATAAATAAACCTCTCCTCTTCTTATATAAATCATCCCAAAACTTGTATCTTCTTCTACATATAAATAGAAGCAAGCAATTCAGCAAGTGTTCGGAGATCAAGCTATCTTGGCTGAGCTCTAGTGGCAAAGCTTTCGGGTGTGTTTCTCTCTTTATCTCTTTTATTGTTCTGTTCTTTTTATTGTTGTTTTACTGCTTTCTTTCCTATTGTAGTATAGTATTCAATATTATTTGTCGGGTAGTTTTGTTAGTGTTATGTCCAGTTCACTAGTTCTGAACTGGTGCATTTCACTAGTTGTGTTGTCGTAGTGGGAAAAATACCCGATTTTCCCCAACAAGTGGTATCAGAGCCGAAGGTTCGCCCTTGGGCTGTTTGAAATTTGTTGTAATATTGAATACTATATATTGAGTCTGTAATGGCAACTAAAGATCAAGAAGCGAAGGGTGTGATCTCAAATATTCCATCGGGGGTATCGGGCTCCTCGTCATCATGGTCGAGGTTCCCGGTGTCCAGTTTGAAATTGGCGGTGGAAATATTTGATGGTACTGGCCATTTCGGTATGTGGCAAGGGGAGGTCTTGGACTCTCTTTTCCAACAGGGTCTTGATATTGCCATTGAAGGAAAGAAACCAGAAGAGATAGAGGATAAAGACTGGAGTATCATCAATCGGTTGGCATGCGGAACTATTCGATCATGTCTGTCCAGAGAGCAGAAGTATGCCGTCAAGAGTGAAACTTCTGCACACAAACTGTGGAAGGCGTTGGAGGACAAGTTTCTGAAAAAGAGTGGTCAGAACAAGCTACTCATGAAGAAAAGACTGTTCCGATTTGACTACCGACCAGGTAATACTATGAATGAACACATCACTATGTTTAATCAATTAGTAGCAGACCTGCTGAATTTAGATGTGAAATTTGAGGATGAGGATCTGGCTTTGATGTTGTTATCTTCTTTTCCCGATGAATTTGAACATTTGGAAACTACATTACTTCATGGAAAAGAGAATGTGTCGTTAGATGCTGTTTGTTCTGCTTTGTATAGTCATGAATTAAGAAAGCAGGATAAGATAAAAAACAAATCAACGACATCAGAAGAAGCATTGGTGGCAAGAGGTCGTCAACAAAGCCAAACAAAAGGAAGAAGAGAAAGGTCTAAGTCCAAAGGCCGAGCCGTTGCCAAAGACGAGTGTGCTTTCTGTCGTGTGAAAGGGCACTGGAAGAAAGACTGTCCAAAGCTGAAAAGGAAAGGGAAGACTCCGCAAGATGCAAATGTTGCAGAATGCAAAAGTGATGCGGAATCAGATATCTCTTTGACTGTCTCGCCTTCAGCATCATTACATCCAGATGAGTGGATATTGGATTTAGGTTGTACCTATCATATGTGTCCTATTCGGGAATTTTTCTTTGAATTCCAGGAACTTGTTGGTGGGGTTGTTTACATGGGTAATGATAATCCATGTAAAACAACTGGGATAGGATCAATCAAGCTGAGAAATCATGATGGATCCACCAGAATTTTACGGGATGTGCGGTACGTGCCAAAGTTCAAGAAGAATCTCATCTCTTTGGGAGCCTTAGAATCTAAAGGTTTAGTTGTGACGATGCGAGATGGAGTTCTTAAAGCAACTTCAGGAGCACTTGTGATGTTGAAAGGCGTGAGGAAAAACAATCTGTATTACTACCAAGGTAATACAGTGGTGGGGGCAGTAGCGGCAGCAACTTCTAGCACAAAGAAGGATGCTGAGGCAATTGGGACATGCTGGAGAAAAGTCCTTGCAAATTCTTGCCAAGCAAGGACTCTTGAAAGGTACTAAGGCTTGCAAACTTGAATTTTGTGAGCATTGTGTTCTTGGAAAACAACGAAGAGTGAAATTTGGCACTGCGATTCATAATACCAAGGGTATTCTGGATTATGTGCATTCAGATGTGTGGGGACCTGCCAAGACTCCGTCCATTGGAGGTAGGCATTATTTTGCAACCTTTGTTGATGATTTCTCAAGAAGAGTTTGGGTGTATACAATGAAGAATAAAGATGATGTGCTTGACATTTTCCTTAAGTGGAAAGCACAAGTTGAAAACCAAACAGAAAGGAAGATTAAGGTTCTCCGAACAAATAATGGAGGAGAATACAAGAATGATCCATTCCTGAAGGTATGCCAAGATTGTGGCATAGTTCGACACTTCACTGTTAGAAAGACACCACAGCAGAATGGCGTGTCAGAGCGTATGAACAAGACACTTGTGGAGAAAGTTCGTTGTATGCTGTCTAATGCTGGGTTAGACAGAAATTTTGGGCTGATGCTGTGACGTACGCTCAACATATCGTCTATCGGTTGCCATCATCTGCTATAGATGGCAAAACTCCGTTGGAGGTATGGTCTGGAAAACCAGCAACTGATTATGATTCTTTGCATGTTTTTGGTTCTATTGCATATTATTATGTGATTGAATCAAAGTTGGATCCACGGGCAAAGAAGGCTCTTTTCATGGGCTTCAATCCTGGAGTGAAGGGATACCGTTTATGGTGTCTGGAAGCAAAGAAGACGATTATCAGCAGAGATGTTACCTTTGATGAATCTGCCATGTTGAACAAGGTAAATCAAGGAGCTGATAGTACTCTGAAGCAGGTGGAGTGTACTCCGAAGCAGGTGGAGTTTGAGCAAACAGTGGTGATTCCAGCACGAAGCACCACCAGTGACTCTCCTATGACAGGAGAAGAGTCAGATGATGAAGAGGTTTCTACCCAAGAACCTCAACAGCAATCGGCGCCAATTGCAGTTAGAAGGCAAAGACGAGAAAATCAAAAGCCTACTCGTTTTGCTGACATGGTAGCCTATGCACTTCCAGTTGTCGATGACATTCCATCCACTTACTCAGAATCTATTCTAAGTCCATAAAGAGGAAGCTGGGCAGGTGCAATGGAAGAAGAGATACAATCTCTGAAGAAGAACAATACGTGGAAGCTGGCACAACTACCAGAAAATAAGAAGGCAATTGGGTGCAAATGTGTATTTGCAAAGAAAGAAGGATTTCCTCATAAAGAAGATGTTCGCTACAAGGCAAGGTTGGTGGCTAAAGGCTTTGCTCAGAGGGAGGGAATTGATTACAATGAAGTATTTTCTCCAGTTGTTAAACACTCCTCTATTAGGATTTTGTTGGCCTTGGTAGCACAGTTGAATTTGGAGCTAGCTCAACTTGATGTGAAAACCGCGTTCCTACACGGTGATTTGGAGGAGGAAATCTACATGACTCAGCCAGAAGGATACAAGGTTGCTGGTAAAGAAAATTGGGTTTGTAAACTTAGCAAATCGTTGTACGGACTAAAATAATCTCCGAGACAGTGGTACAAACGATTTGACAAGTTTATGAAGGGTCAGTCGTACAAGAGGAGCAAATACGACCATTATGTGTATTTGCGCAGACTTCAAGATGGTTCCTACATCTACTTACTCTTATATGTTGATGACATGCTGATAGCAGCAAAGAGCCAAGCAGATATTGACAAGTTGAAGGCTCAGTTGAGTAAAGAGTTTGAGATGAAGGATTTGGGGGAAGCCAAGAAGATTCTCGGCATGGAGATAAGCAGAGACAGGGAGAGGGGTAAACTTTGGCTGTCACAGAAGCAGTATTTGCAGAATGTACTACAACGGTTTGGTATGCACGAAGATACAAAACTTGTAAGTACCCCACTTGCTCCTCATTTGAAACTGAGTAGCCGTTTGTCTCCAACTACTGATGAAGAACGAGAATACATGGCAAAAGTCCCATATGCGAATGCAGTTGGAAGTTTGATGTATGCGATGGTGTGTACAAGACCTGATATTTCACAGTCTGTTAGTGTTGTTAGTAGATACATGCATGATCCAGGCAAGGGTCATTGGCAAGCTGTGAAATGGATTCTACGGTACCTCCAAAATACCGTAGATGTTGGATTGGAATTTGAGCAAGATAAATCACTTGGTCAAGGCGTAATTGGATATTGTGATTCTGATTATGCAGGAGATTTGGATAAGCAACGATCTACAACTGGCTATTTGTTCACTTTAGCAAAAGCGCCAGTTAGTTGGAAGTCTACCTTACAGTCAACGGTGGCTTTGTCTACAACAGAGGCAGAGTATATGGCGATTACAGAGGCTGTGAAGGAAGCAATTTGGCTTTATGGGTTGCTTAAAGACTTGGGAGTTGGTCAGAAACAACTTAAAGTATATTCTGACAGTTAGAGTGCTATTCATTTGGCAAAGAATCAAGTATTCATGCACGAACGAAACATATTGATGTTCGCTATCATTTTGTGCGGGAAATTCTCGAAGAAGAGGAGATACTTCTCCAGAAGATTCATACTACGGAGAATCCTGCAGATATGTTAACCAAGGTTGTTACAAGGGCCAAGTTTGAACATTGTTTAGACTTGGTTAATATCTTGCACATTTGAGTAGATACTTGGAAGTACCACGAAGACTATTTTTTTTTGTTGATACGTTTTGTATATTTGTAGGATTTGAATTAAGCCAAGGTGGAGATTTGTTGACTTTGTGGCTAAATTAGAAATCCCACATCGTGGGTTTAGGAATGAATAGGGAATTGGAGAGTTATAAATAAACCTCTCCTCCTCTTATGTAAATCATCCCAAAACTTGTATCTTCTTCTACATATAAATAGAAGCAAGCAATTCAGCAAGTGTTCGGAGATCAAGCTATCTTGGCTGAGCTCTAGTGGCAAAGCTTTCGGGTGTGTTTCTCTCTTTATCTCTTTTATTGTTCTGTTCTTTTTATTGTTGTTTTACTGATTTTTTTCCTATTGTAGTATAGTATTCAATATTATTTTCGGGTAGTTTTGTTAGTGTTCTGTCCAGTTCACCAGTTCTGAACTGGTGCATTTCACTAGTTGTGTTGTCGTAGTGGGAAAAATACCCGATTTTCCCAACAACATTGACTTTTAACAGTAATCAAGCAGTATTGGCTGCCAGGCAGCAAGCCCACGGTTTTTTGCTAGTGGCTGGACAGACTGGATAAGTTATAATATTAAATTTTAGTGAATATTTGAACATTGAATAAGTTGGATAGAGACGGTACGTACGTCTACTCTTACCCGCTTCATTTATCGAGTGGAATCCTACGTCAGGTCTCGCACCTAATGAAGTTTTATGTCAAAATTATATTAAACTTTGACATCACCGTGGAAAGCCTTGAGTAAATTATAGTTATTACTCTTGTCTTGGACATGGACACTTATGTTTATTTATTTAATAACATGGACACTTCAGTGACGAATGTACGGTTATTTGGCAATATAAAAGACACATACTTTACAATGAGAAATGTAACATAGTGATTATTTATTACACTACTTCTGACTATCCTACGTATTGAAAGTTCAAGTTTGTGTTTAAAATTTTTATGAAAATATAAGTCAGAATTTTCCACTTAGCATAACTTGCATTTTCCACGTCGAAAGGTCAAAGAGACCTTGCATGTACGATAAGTTAGACAACAATTATTGCACTTCCGTAAGTTAGACTAGTCGTTGCATTTCTTAAGTTTGAATTTCAACCCGAAGCTTATATTGTTCTATGTACAGCTCTTAGAATTTGTAAACTGCGGGATATGTTTTAGTAAAAATTGTATTTTTTAAAGTTTGTACTTTAAATTTCCAATGGAGTTAAGAACACACTTTTTCTTGATTTTGGAATAATCAAATAAAGCAAAATGACTCACTAAATTAGTTGTGCTTCTTATATTATGAAGTAGCAGTTGATACAACTTGACGTAATTTTCATTATGTGTTTGGAATATAATGGAATAAAACAAAATTACTCACTAAATTGGATGTGCTTCTTATATTGTGAAGTAGCAGTTGATCGATGCAGTTTGACGCAATTTTCATTATGAGTCAACGGGAAACAACATCTGTGTGTTTCTAACACATAGGTATAGTTGCATACATCCGACCCTCCAGAGCTTATAAGACAATAAGGTAATATTGTTGTTGTTGTGTATCTTTTAAAGTTTGTCTCATTCAGTTAAACAATAAGACACAAAACGCAAATTATTGTTGGTAATATTATTCGAACATCTATCTTATAAATTGTTAACCGTAACTGTGTCTAATAAGATTGTTAACCGTAAGTGTACTTAGAATTTTTTTTGAGTTAAATGGTGTTACCGCCATGTTCCCAAGAATTTAGTTGACCTTGAGGCTGGAGGCATGTGAGAAAGTTCTACCCATCTAAGATCTCTCTTTCCTAGACACTTGGAGAACTAATGCATATAATCCTTTGGATAAGTATTTCCTTTTTATGAATAAATCTACATCTCTCAAGTTTTATCTTGTCCCAAATTGTTTATGAGAAGAGTGTACTCATTGGGCTCTATACGACAACAACAAACGTTACCCTATTGCCTTATAGGCTTTCTGTTTATGCCGGAATATGGAGGAGTCAGATGTACACAATCATACCTATATGTTAGAAACATACAGATGTTGTTTTCCGATTACTCATAATGAAAATTGCGTCAAGTTGTGTCAATCAACTGCTACTTCACAATATAAAAGACGCAACCAACAATTTAGTGAGTCATTTTGTTTTATTCCATTATATTCCAAAGTGATTGGGCTATATAGGAAAATTCTATTACTTTCCGGTTTTGTGACCTATAAAGGGTAGTTGTTTTTTCTATCTAGACAAAAGGAAATGAATTCTTGCGCTGTCAATAGTCAGTCTTGCTTATTCCATTTTTCGGTGTTTCAGTGACTTAAGAATAAGAGAACATTCAGATCACTTTTTACCAACAAATTTAATCTTGTCTGTCTTGGGGGAAAGGAAAAACAGAAGCGCTACTCTTTCTACGCAAAATCCTTATATTAAACCCACTCGGATCTTCTTCACATTCTCAACATCATTCACAATATCGAAAGATCAATCTCAAAACCAATCAACTACGGACCAGGCTGTTTCTTGTGCAACAACAAGAAATACATCCATTGAATTACATTTCGTGTTGGAATTGCAGAAGTGCATGTAGTTAAAATAAAGAAGTATAGATAGGAGGCTAAATTGTAAATTTTATTTAGATGTACAATGGTTTGTCTTTTATAAAGCTTGATAGAAGAGGTAAGAAACCTCAAGCAGCTCTCTAATGGCTATATTCTATTTACAAAGAGATGTAAATATATAAACTGTATTCGTATAAATACATGTGTTCTATTTTTTGTTTTTGTGAGTTGTGTTATGCTGCCAGTGCTCTGTCCAGCTTGATACATCTATGCAATGCTGCCTCCGAGATCCTTGTATTTTTCTAAGTTGTCTTAGCACGTCATAGCTTGGTACATCTCTTCAATGATGCCTCAAAGATCCTTATATTCTTCTAAGTTATGTTAGCTTGGCATACCTGCTTCTTCGGTGCCGCTAAGTTCTAACCCTTGTTCTGCTCGGCTGTTATTATGCTCAACACAGCTCGGTATATCCGCTTGTCTATTTTCTTAGTGTCTTCACCTTGTCTCCTCAGCTCAACGTCCCATTATTGCTGTTTATATCTTTAGTGCCTTCACTTCGTCACCTCACCTTGGCGTTCCAACCTTCAGCTCAACGATTGTGTCGCTTTGGCACTACTCATTCTAGCTCGACACTACATCACCTCGGCTCGAACACTTCGTCACCTCTGTACGGCATACTTCATCTCGGAACTTCATCATGTCACCTCCACACCGCATACTCCAACTTTGCACTTCATCATATCACCTCGGCATTGTATATTCCAGCTCGGCCACTTCATCGCCTTAGCTCGAGCACTTCACTTCTGTACTCTTCACCTCGGTTTGACACATCGGCTCAACACTTATTTTATTTCTGCTTACTCCTCACCTCGGCGTGGCACTTTGGCTCGGCATTTTACTCTTCTTTTATTTCTGTAGACTATCTTTCAATACTTTCCCTCAAGCTTTGTGTATTTATACAACCAAGATTGGCAATATGTCTGCACACTTTCCCAATACTCACCATCACTAATTGATTTAAAGTTTTGAATTTATATACACCGTAGCTGATGAAGTCGGATCTTCACCAATGATCATATATTATCCGAAAGGGTTACGCCGTCAGCTTCTTGTGATCTGTCTAGCTGCAATTTTACCTGTTGACCTGCACAGGTAACAAGGTCAGAGGTCCCTGAGGTTACGACCCTTGGTTAAACCCTCCGACGCTCAAATCAGTTTGGACCATTCCTTTTGGTGTATTTAGATAGTTGGAGAGTTTTTGTTGGTCTCTCCCTGTAAAAATATGAAGTTCTTCCCTCTTTTTCATGGAGAAGATGATGAGAAGCTTGTGTTGGGTTCAACTTGTCTTTCTCTTTCCCCCTCTCTCTTGCTTTTATTCATTCCTGTCGTCCAATGTCTCTGCAAGATGATGGGATCGATGTGTGTGCAAGAGGGCTAGTCCGTTGTAGGTGTGCAGTATGATTAGACAAATGCATGAGCAAGTTGTAAAGTCTATGATGCGTACGGAGCCAACAATAACAATTCTTTACACTGTATAGCTGCCAGGTGGCATCATGCTTAGTTGAGCTGAGCTACGCTTGACATCTGGCGGGGGTCTGCTGAGGTGTACTCATGGGGTCCAGATGATGCTCCGTAAAAATCCTGTTCTGATCTGGTTGAACTGTTTAGGGGTAAACCTTTATGAGACTGAGGCCGAGACTGGGGCAGAGTAGGGGTGAACTCCTTAAGTGAAAAGTTGCTTGCCTGATAGCTGGGTATTTGCTTACTGCGGCTGACCAGAAGAGGGTGCCTTGGTTAACTAGTACCTTGCCGGCCAGAGGTGCAATTAAGGGTCCGCCAGGAGTATTAGGAGTATGGCCGAGCTGAATTAATTTTCCGTTGACTGTTTATTGACCAACGGAGGAATCTTGTCGTATTTAACAGCTGACTTTCAGGCTCATCACTTTGCCCCCAGATTTAGTGTGGCCGAGCTGACCAACAAGGGCAGACAAAACTATTCGGAGAAGTTGGTGATGTGTCCATCTTTAATTGAGCCGTCCACATCATTTAATGTTAGCACAAGTTACAAAGTAGCCAATTATTACTTTTCGGCGGTTGAGATAATCAACAAGGGGAGAAATCAAAGCGTTTGTCGACTCAAATTCCCCATTGTAATAAATCTTTGTTTTTTCTCCAGAACCTTCCACTTTTCATAGTGTATTCGTCAAGCATTTGCTTTCGGTATCATCCGCTTTCTTCTTCACCTTCTCCAGCATCCTCTTTCTCTTCTTCAACTCCGCCGAGTTCTTCTCCTATGCCTTCCATTCTCTGTATGCTTCTTCCTTTTGTTTCCATGACTGTAATCTCTTCATCTTCTTCTGACTCCTAAAATAGATTAGGAGCAGGCTCCTATTCTGCTGGTCTTGGGGAAAACTATGGGGGGACCTCTCCTCTCTCTGAGAAGACAAACTCCAGTGAGGAAAACCGCCCTTTGCGGAGGTTGCGTCTTACGAGTGCACCCCCTATGATAACCCCTGAATCTATGGTGCCCCTGATGACAATTGACAGTGGGCACCGTCACCGGCGGTGCAGAGTTCGGTGTGCACTCTAAAAACTACTGATCTCTCCTGCTTGTGCAATTTTTATGACATTGATAGAGGTATATTTGATCCTATTCTTCCTCTTCCCCATCAATCTGCCTATGACCCACTCGCAGGGTACGAGGTATTTTATAAAGAGTATTTCAAATCTGGTTTTCGTCTTCCCATTCCAGAACCCTTGTGTCGAATTCTTGACTTATTCCACCTTAGGTTGCGTCAGCTCATGCATAATGTTTTGAAAGTGGTCCTTTGTTTCTTGCTCTACCTGAGAGATTTTGGGGAGGAATTTGACCTTAAAGTTTTTAGGGGATGTTTATTTGTAAGTCTATAGATAGCTGGTTTTACTTAAGTAGGAGATTTACTAACAGAGAAATTAACCACGATGTAAACATCCCCTCCTTCACTAAAAACTGGAAAGGCCGCTTCTTCTTCATTAAGAAGATAAGATTACCTGA
Source organism: Eustoma russellianum (assembly GCA_036186865.1). NCBI lineage: Eukaryota > Viridiplantae > Streptophyta > Magnoliopsida > Gentianales > Gentianaceae > Eustoma > Eustoma russellianum. Next base: position 15,366,376 of record AP025071.1, read on the forward strand.
GACTGAGTGTTGGAAGGCTGGCCGAGCAGACAACTCGAGGCCAAGCGACAAGTTTTGCGATGAAGCCTCTAGACTTTTACATCTACCAATGGCTATTGACTGGAAAAAGGTGGATAGGTCGGTTTTAGAAGTTGCCGACCTGGACCATCTGTGCTCTGGCCCTCACTTTCAAACTCTTAGTCGGGCAAACATAGAGGTTATTCAGGGTATGTACTGGGTTTTTTGGGCACCCCTTACCTCTTGATACCTTTCAAGTAATTTGAGTATCTCGTTGATGAATTTTCAGGAGCAATGGTATCTGAGGCCATAGCAAGGATGAGGAGCATGGCTCCTAGGAAGAGGTCTAGAACGGAGGAGAGTCAATCTTCCACAGAACAGGCTTTCGCCAGAGCCCCTTCCTCTGATGTGCGGGTGCCCCCTGCTGAGGCCACTCTTGCGGAGGTTGGCCTCCCTGATCGTCCTATAGAAATTGATCCAGATATTCTTTTATTTTTGAGGTTGGAAGTAATTTAGTTTATTTTTTCCTGTCAACTCATCAACTTTTGTCTTTGTTGTAGCTGAAACTTCAGCTGGTTCTGTTCAGGCTGAGCCTCAGCCTATGAATTTAGAGGGGGGATCTGATGCCCCCAGCTTGGCTCTTCCTTCTCCTGTTGCAGAGGCTGAGGTGCCACCGCCTCATTCAGAACCTAATCCTACCCTGGCTGGAGCCCCTTCTGCCACTGAAGTTGGAATAGCTGGTTCAGAAGGAAGGAACACCGAGGAGCCTGCTTGGTAGAAAGACATGGGAAAAGCCCCTCAGGTCCAAGGGGAGTCTTCTTATGGGCATCGTCGTGGCCAGAGGACTATGACCTATTGGTCTGATGATTCTGCCACGTACCCAAAGGTGGCAAGGAAATTAACAGAAATGTCAGTGCTGCCCCGTGACTAGGACCTCTTTGACCACATGGACTGGGATTTAGCACTTAACATGTACATGAGCAACATGGCTTTGGTAAGTTTCTGAAACTTCTCTGCTTTCTCAAGTTGGTTGCTTGGTGCTTTCTTTGGCTAAGTGCTTTAAGTGCTGCGGTTCCAAGCTCAGGAGTATAACATGTTTAGGCGGACTGAAGACATGCGAAAGATGGTTGTCAAAGCTTGTGAAAGAAACACGACTCTTCAGAAGGATAACGAGAAATTGGTAGAAGAGGAAAAATTAATGAAGACAAGGCTGGAGGAACTCGAGGCAAAGGTTGCTGGTCTAGAGTCCGAGGTGTCGACCTTGTCGACAAAAATTCCAACCTTCGAAAAGGAAAGGAAGAGTCTGACACCCAGCTGGCCACCACAAACTCAAAGGTGGATGAGCTGCAGGAAGTGGTAGATAACATTGAGCTGGTGTCCACCAAAACTCAAGCAGAGCTGGAATTCTTCCAGAAAGAGCTCAACACTTGGGAGCAGGAACTGAGCACTTGCAAGAAGCAGCTTGAAGATGAGCAAAAAAGCAAGGCTGAACTGGCTCAGCAATTCAAAATTCAAGCTGAAGATATTAAAATCAAAGGTAGTTGCTGAGTTCAGGCAGTCTGAATACTTCACTGACAATCTTCTAAAATTGCAGAACTCAGTGATGGTGGTCGGTCAGACTTATGCCATTGACACCTGCTCGGAGGTCTGCCTAACCTTGGACAAAGTGCATCCTCAGATCGCCGATCTATACAACCCTGAAGCTGAATAAGTGTTTGATACTCAGCTAGAATTATTTAAGAGTGGGGCCGATCTTAGGAATTTATAAATAGGCTAGGAATTTTTCAACTTGTGCTCCTCAAAATTGTACTGACTTGAATTGCCTCTAATGAAAGTTTCATTTCTTTCAACTTGTGCTCCTCAGACTGTTCTCAGAATTTTTTCATGTATTTCTTCATAGTGCAAGTGTTTATTTCAATAAGTACTTGACCTCAGCTCTGCCAAGGATTTTAAACCGCATACACTTGGCCTCAGCTCTGCTGAGGTTCTTTAATCATTAGTGCTCAGCCTCGGCTTTGTTGAAGCTGAGATAAAAGTTTAAACTTGGAACGTGAATAAGAAATAAGTCCACATGTTTGAACTAAAGTAAGCCTGTTACTTTGTTTGACCCTGCTAGGTTTTAAGCTATATAAAAGCTCAAATTTCGCGAAGTCTCAATACTGGCACTGCCAGTAAACACTGTTTTTATTCAAACCTCAGCACTGCTGATGGTTATGCAAATGCTTTACACAATGAAGTGCAATGTTTCCTAGTCCTACTAGGTGTTGATGAGGCTCATGTACACTGTCATGACTCACCTCGGCACCCCTTCATCGGGGTGATTGTGAAACCAATTCACAAAAGTTTTGACCCTCAACGGGCCTGTGCCTCAGACCTGCCGAGGTCTTATAGAGATACCTGTCCCAAGTACTTATCGAGACCTGCCCGGCTTGTTCAGTCCTGCTGACGTGGTGCAAGAAAGATTGTCCAATATACAAATCATGTATGCACACATATACATCACTGATGTAGAAGTCTCAAATGTGCAGAATGCCAAGTTTGCGGCAAGGTCTTGCCTTCTAAGGTTTGCAACTTGTAAGCTCCTGCGGATCGCACCTCAACTATGCGATAAGGGCCTTCGCACTTGGGGTTAAAAGTCCCTGCTGACGCTGCATGACTTGCCTCATTGTTGCGTAGTACCAGATCTCCCACTTGATAAGACCTTGGCCACACTCGAGAGTTGTAGTACTGAGCGGTTAAGTTTTTGTATTGAGCCAAGCGAATATGGGCTTGTTCCATTTTTTCTTCTAACTCGTCCAGATTTAAATGTAGTACTTGGTCGTTAGTCCAAGAAAAGTAGTGGTTTACCTGAGCAGAGGTGGATCCAATTTCAGCTGGAATAACGGCTTCCGTGCCATAAACTAAGGAAAAAAGTGTTTCTTTAGTTGAGTTGGAAGGGGTAGTGCGGTATGCCCATAAGATACTAGGAAGTTCATCCACCCAGCTTGCTCCAGTTTTGTGTAAACGTTTTCTCAAGTCATCCTTGATTATCCTATTTGCCAATTCAACCTGCCCATTGGCTTGTGGGTGTGTTACTAAGGTGAAACGTTGTTCAATGCGAAGTTCAGCACAACTTTTAATGGGGTCTTCAGCAAATTGCTTTCCATTATCTGAAATAAGAACTTGCAGTAGGCCAAAGTGACAGATGATATTCTTTCACAAGAACTTCTTTGTCTGACCCCCTGTTATAGTGGCTAAGGGCTCTGCTTCTACATATTTAGTGAAATAATCAATGGCCACCAACAAGAGCCTGAATGACCCTGTAGCTTGGGGTAAAGGCCACATAAGATCAATGCCCCATTGCACAAAAGGCCTGGGACTTGCAATAGCAGTGAACTCTTGACTTGGCAAGTGGGAAATAGAGGCATGCACTTGGCAGGAGTGGAACTTTCTGACCAATTCTTCAGCGTCATGCCGCAGAGTGGGCCAATAGTAGCCGGCTAGTTAGCATTTACGAGCCAAAGATCGGGCACCTGAATGGTTTCTACAAATTTCCAGGTGCAGCTCACAGAGAATGTAGTCTCTCTCCTCTTCGGTTACACATCGTAACCATGGCTGTGCAAAAGACTTTTTATATAAATGGCCGTTAAAGAGAGCATACCTTGCTGCCTTTAGACGCAGATGCCGAGCTGCTCGTTTGTCCTCGGGCTGAGTTTCGTGTTGTAAGAAATCGACTATTTCATCCATCCAAGTATTACAATAATTAACCTACAGCACTTCGTTAGCATCAAAAGCACGATGTTTCACTAGCTCCATGACTATCTTTTTCCCTAAGGTAGCCGAGGTGGAAGAGGCTAGCCGAGAGAGAGCATCAGCTCGCTTATTAGCTGATCTGGGGATATGCTCTATGCCGAAGTGCTCAAACGTCTTGCTGAGCTGCTTGACTTTGGCCAGATATCGTTTCATATTCTCTTCTTTGGCCTCATAATCTCCGTTGATTTGGGAAACAATCAACTGCGAGTCACTTCGGGGAATGATTCGCTGTGCCCCCAACTTTCTGGCGAGGCCCAACCCCGTTATTAAGGCTTCATACTCAGCCTCATTGTTGGTTGACTCAAAATCAAAGTGCAAGGCATATTCGAATTCTTCTTTGTTGGGGTTAATTATCAGGAGCCCTGCTCCACACCCGTCTTTGGAAGAGGATCTATCAACATACATCGTCTAATCATTCAAGGGAGGAACCTCCTCCTCTACAGATATTCCCTCAGCCAAAAAATCTGCTTAGGCCTGAGCCTTGATTGAAGTCCGTGACTTGTACTAAATATCATATTCAGCAAGCTTCACAGCCCATTTGGCAGCTCGGCCAGAAGTGTCTGGCCTCGTCAAAATTTGTTTTAGAGGCTGATCTGTCACTACCACAATGAGATGAGCTTGCAGGTATGGTCTGAACTTCCTTGCAGTCATTATGAGCGCCAAGACCACATTCTCAGTATTGGGATATCGTACTTCAGGCCCATGTAGAACTTTGCTTGCGAATTAGATTGATTTCTGCACACTATCTTGCTCCCTGAGCAAAACTGCGCTCACTGCTTCATGACGTGTTGATAAGTACACATAAAGTACTTCTCCAGGCAAAGGTGAGGTTAACATCGGCACCTCGGCCAGATGGGACTCCAGATCATCGAAAGCCTTTTGACACTGATCGTCTGACTAGAAAGCAGTCTTCTTTTTCAAAATCTTAAAGAAAGGAAGTGACCTTTCGACAGGCTTGGAGAGAAATCTGCTCAAGGCTGCAATTCTGCCGGTTAACCTCTGAACTTCTTTAATATTCCGAGGGCGTGCATAGTTTGTAGGGCTTCAATCTTTGCAGGATTAGCTTGCATCCCTTCTTTGGAGACCATATACCCTAAAAACTTTCCCATGCGTACCCCAAAGGTACACTTTTTCGGATTCAATCTCATGCGTGAATCCCTCAAAATAACAAAAACTTCCCTCAAATTCTGGATATACTGATCAAGGGTCCTGCTCTTGATGAGCATATCATCTATATATACCTCCATTATCCGGCCAATTTGTTCGCTGAACAAGGAATCGACCAATCGCTGATAGGTAGCTCCAGCATTCTTTAGTCCGAAAGGCATGCTAACATAACAGTATGTGCCTGACTCTGTTATGAATGATGTTTTTTCTTGATCTTCCTTAGCCATGATCATTTGATGATAGCCTTTGAAGGCATCCAGGAAATCGAAGATCTCATGACCTAGAGTTGAATCCACTAACCTATCAATCTTAGGTAGTGGGTAGCAATCCTTCGAGCATACTTTGTTGAGGTCAGTGTAGTCTATGCACATTCTGCATGTCTGATGTGGCTTGGGGACTACCACTGGGTTAGCCAACCATAACGGGTATAAAACTTCAACAATGAACTTTGAGGCAAGGAGTTTCCTGACCTCTTCTGCAATTACTTTAATTCTTTCAGGAGCAAAATTTCGCTTCTTTTGCTTTATGGGCTTCATGTGGGGGGGTCAACATTCAATTTGTGTTCGGCTGATTCGATGGGATTCCCGGCATATCTTCTGCTGTCCACACGAAAATTACTGCAAACTCTCTCAACAAAGCTTGAAGCTGAGTTAGTAACTCAGCCGGCATCCATGTCCCTATCTCAATAATATTTTCAGATCGACTCGGATCAAGGATGAAATCCTGAACTGCACCATTCGATTGCATCCGCTCTTCTGCTGGGGGTATCAGGTCATCAAGGCTGACCTGCTGGGGGAACTTCATGCTAACATGTAAAGGTGACACAACAGCCTCCAAGGCCGCTAAGGCTGGCCGCCCTAATAGAATAATATATGCTGACCTCTCTTTAATCACCACGAAATCCACCCACAGACAATGGTACGCTGGGGGTTTACCAAAGCTAACGCTGACTGTGACCAGCCCTACTGGCCGAACCGCAGTACCAGTAAAACCATATAATGAGGTGGTAACTGGCCTCATTAATGAATCTGATAAACCTAACTGTTGATATACACTGTAGTACATCACATTTACAGCACTCCCTGTATCCACATAGACACGTCGCACCTCTACTATTTTATCTGGAACTAAATGTATGCACAAGTCTATTATCAAACATGTATTGTTAGAGTCGAGCGGTATGGAGTCTTCTGGCCCATAGGTTAGTTCCTTAGTCAACTTAGCTCGCTTAGTGGGTGGACCAGATGAGTTTCCCGCCGAGCTAGACTCACCTTGGTTTGGCTAAGGTTGTCCTCCAGCAATGGTATAAATAATTGAATTGACCTGGGGCTGACCTGCAGCCCCACATCTGCCCCGCTCCTCATCATCATCCGACCTACGGTGCCAAGGTGGCGACTTAGGTCGACACTTGTCCTTCTGGGGGCTCTTACAGAAATCTAAGCGATTATGCAGGCGTGAACGTGGGTCATAAAATTGCTTCAAGTGACCCTGCTCTATTAACTGCCAAATGGCATGTGCCAACTGCCTGTATTCTTCTGTGTCATGTCCGATATCTCTATGATATCGGCAATATAACTTAGGGTCTCTCTTTTTCTTCGGTCCGGATAGGGGCTTAGGATCAACTCTCAAACTATCTTTCTCCAGAACAGACATGATTCTATCTTTAGAGGCCAAAAGGGGCAGACCCTCTCTGCCTCCTTTACCTCGTCTGCCCACGCGTTCAAACGCACTGCCCGTTCACAGTCTTTCCCTTCACGCCGATCTTCTTTTGAGTGACTAGATCGGCCTTCTTGCCGAGCTCCCCGCTCGGCCTCTTTTTCTAATCTATTTGCCTTTTCTCCACGGACAAACTAATGAGCTTTTTCTAAACATTCTCTCAAGGATGTAGGCACCTCCTCGGCTAGCTGAGAGAAAAGGCGCCCAGCTCGGAGCCCATTGATAAAGGCTGCTGCCTTAACGCCCTCATTTATGTCATTGGCCTGCAGTGATTCATCTGAGAAACGTTGCATGTATTTTAGCACTGATCCTTCTGGACCTTGCCTCAAGGTCATCAAGTGTGAAGAGTTCTTAACAAATGGCGTACTCAAGGCGAATTGAGATTTAAACTTCTGCGCCAGTTGTTTGAAAGATCTCACTGACTTTGATAGGAGTTCTTGAAACCATCTCCTGACCTTCCCAAACAAATACATTGGGAAGGTCTTGCAACACAGGGGATCTGGGACATTCTTAAGACTCATAGCGGTTTGGAACTGAAAAAGATGATCAGTTGGGTCTGATGTCCCATCGTAAGTATCCATCTTTGACACCTTGAAATGATCTAGTGCCAAGTACTCTACAATATCCCAGGAAAAAGGAATTCCTGGATCGCGTGCACATATTCTTGTCGATGCTCCACATAATAACTTTTCAGCCTACGATGATCTTCATCCTCTTATGGGATACTTTTGAATGATTAGGACCTCACGCCCAGATGCTGTCTGGCCATATGCTCCGATTCCACTGTTGGGCCTTGAAACTACATCGCCTAGCATCCGCCATGAAACCTTGAGGGGGTCGAAAAGATTGTTGATGTGATATTTCCTTAGAACGAAGAGGAGGGAGATCCTCTTCCATATCCTCGACCTCCTGACACTTTCCTTTAAGCCGCTCAACAACAGCCTCAAACACTTCCAGATTTTCAGCGACATACTTCATCGCTTTTTCATGCTCCTTAAGCGTTACTTCGGGAGCTTGTTGATGCTGTTCAGGTTCTCGGGAATCTTGCTCTGGGATACCTGAACGAGTGATAATATGTCGATGCGGATTGGAGGACTCCCCCAATCCCTCACGCAGGCCTCTAACCATTGTAGAATATTAGTTTTTTTGGAAAATTTCACTGAATCGGAGGTTCAGACCCTCCTTCTAGCGCCAAATAATGAAGTCAGATCTTCACCAAGGATCAGAGATGATCCGAAAGGGTTACGTCGTCAGCTTCTTGTGATCTGTCTAGATGTAATTTTACCTGTTGACCTACACAGGTAACAAGGTCAGAGCTCCCCAGGGTTACGACCCCGGGTTAAATCATCCGACGCTCAAGTCAGTTTAGACCATTCTTTTTGGTGTATTTAGATAGTTGGAGAGTTTTTGTTGGTCTCTCTCTGTAAAAATATGAAGTTCTTCCCTCTTTTTCGTAGAGAAGATGATGAGAAGCTTGTGTTGGGTTCAACTTGTCTTTCTCTTCCTTGCACTCTCTTGCTTTTATTCATTCCCGTCTTCCAATGTCTCTGCAAGATGATGGGATCGATACGTATGCAGGAGGGTTAGTCCGTTGTAGGTGTGCAGTATGATTAGACAAATGCATGCGCAAGTTGTAGAGTCTATGATACGTAAGGAGCCAGCAATAGCAATTCTTTACATTGTATACCTGCCAGGTGGCATCATGCTTAGTTGAGCTGAGCTACGCTTGGCATCTGGCGGGGGTATGCTAAGGTGTACTGATGGGTCCAGATGATGCTCCGTAAAATTCCTGTTCTGATCTGGTTGAATTGCTTAGGAATAAACCCTTATGAGACTGAGGCCGAGGCAGAGCAGGGGTGAACTCCTTAAGTGAAAAGTTGATTGTCTGATAGTTGGTATTTGCTTACTGCGGCTGACCAGAAGAGGGTGCTTTGGTTAACCAGTACCTTGCCGGGCAGAGGTGCAATTAGGGGTCTGCCAGGAGTATTAGGAGTATGGCCGAGCTGAATTACTTTGCCGTTGACAGTTTTTTGACCAATGGAGGAATCTTGCCTTATTTAACAGCTGAGTTTCAGGTTCATATAAGTTGAAATTTTAATTGGTCGTAATTAAACACTTGATTAGTCACTTAAACACGACTCTTTTCCGTTGAATAATCGCTGAAAAGTTCAAAGGGAGCAAGTAAAAATAAAACTATATTAAAATTTAAAACAGTAGAAGCACGTGGCCGGCGGCGGTTGAATTTTTTTCTCCTCGGAATTTCAAGTGGATGGATTACAGCATTAGAATAGTCAAACAAGCAGCCAAGCATGGTGCATGGTCCCTCTATATAGACCTCGCAACCCTTTTGCCATTGGAGCATCTCAAATCTCAAATTCTCTTGCATTCAACTCTAGCAATTTCTTGTCCATTCTGATCTCAAAAACAGCTTTCCTAAACACAAAAAATGGGAGATATCGGAGACGCTAGCCTGATCACCCGGGCTGATTTCGGAGAGGGTTTCATTTTTGGCGGTGCATCTTCTGCTTATCAGGTACATATCACTAAGCGTGAAACACGGGCGCATACCATGGTTAGGCTCAAGTAGCATATGCTTGACTCAAGCCCTTCAGGCTATGCTCGAGTCGAGCATCTCAAAAATATTATCATAGTTGACTTTTTAACATAACACAAATGATGTTAAAAAGTGAATCGTAGCGTAGAGAATATTGTGTTTGTTAAATCGGCTTTTTAAATCATGTGTACTTACTTGTAGGATGGGATTTCTTACTGTCTCGATGAGATTCTGACCCGTTCCTTTGTCTACTAATGCACCTCCTGATTCCTGAAATTACTTTATGTCTATATCAAGGGAACTTTAGGGCACGTGGGGTTCGCCCTAGGGTGAAAACGGAGGACTATCCCTTGTTAAAGCATATGCTTGAGTTTATTTAGGGGTGTTAAATGAACATATAACAGTTCGCGAACTGTTCGAGTTTGATTCATATTCGTTTTGAGTTCGTTCGTTAATTTTACCTAAACGAGTTGAATTCAAACACATATTTGACTTCGTTTAATTAAACGAGCCGAACTGCTTGCGAACAGTTTGACTTGTTTAAATGGTTATAGGGGTTAACAAGCCGAACTCGAGCTGATTTTAAAGTTCGTTTACCTAAACAAACGAGCCAAACAGTTTGATTAGCTTAATGAATCCGAATCCAAAAACCTAGTGCTCGGTTTGGTTCGTTAATGCCCCTAAGTTTATTACATCAAAGATCTTGGGAATGAAACAAATGTTGTTATGAGGTGTGTATTTGTTTTGACAGTCTTAGTATCTTAAAGGGATTAGTCTCTACTACTCCGAATAGAAAAAAATCATATACGAGATGTCTTTGTTTTGAGTATCTTAGTATCTTAGACAGATCAGTCTTTATTAATGAGAAGTCACATAACGAAAATTCTGATTTTAAACCACTCAAGAAACAAATATTTTTTTTGGATTAATTTGTTAATAAAGCTATAATCAAGTTTTGCTAACCTTGTGTGTTAGATACTTAATGGTGATCAAGAAAATTATACAAAAATAAACTAATGAAACACTCTTTTGGTATAGAATGAAGGTGCGGCATCAGATGGTGGCAGAGGACCTAGTATATGGGACAGTTTCACTAGGGAGAATCCAGGTCATCCATTTACTTGCCTTTTCATATCGACTTATTTGGAGCAAAAGGCCATACCATACCTTATTCATATCGACTTATTTTTGCCCACATAGATGATCACCCCCCCACCCCCCTCCCCACCCATTTATCCACAACCAAACTAAAATGGTTCTGATTGGCTTTTTCTACCTTTGGTGTGAATTCAAATGGCAGACAAGGTAGTCGATGGTAGCAATGGGAACATGGCTATAAATCAATATCATCTCTACAAGGTAATATTTGAATACCAAAGTTTGTTTTCCTTTTTGTTTAATTTCCAAATGATTAGGAAGTAAGAAAAGTATGCTTAATATGTGTGATATATTGGTTTTGCAGGAGGATGTCCAATTAATGAAGAAAATGGGCCTTGACTCCTATAGATTTTCCATTTCCTGGTCAAGAATTTTGCCAAGTATGATTCCATATGAAAGAAAACAAAATGAGTGATGTTTGAAACTAACTTATTTTTTTAATTTATTGTTGGGGCCACTCTTAATTTGAATTATTGCATTAGGTGGAAAAGTAAGTGGTGGTGTAAACAAAGAAGGAGTCCAGCATTACAACAGGCTCATTAACGAGCTCCTATCTCATGGTAGGTGTAAAACTGTAATAAAGATAATATATATATACACATATATATACATATAATATTTTATATTTTACTTTTTAATCTGAAAAGCTAATATTTGAAATCCCTTAGGCATCGAACCCTTTGTGACGCTCTTCCACTGGGATGTTCCACAAGGCCTGGAAGATGATTATGGTGGTTTCTTGAGCCATGAGATAGTGTAAGTACTTCCTTTGTTTTCTTATAATTTTATAAATCGAGAATTGAATTCAATAGAAACCTAGCAGTAAATAACAAAATGAAGGGTCGTCACAAATAACAGATCTAAGAAAAATAATATACACGTAACAACAACAACATTATCATCTTGTTTTAGAGCCTCTCATCTTTGACAGGGTATTAGCTTTCCCTACCCATGAAAGAATGTGTTATTGACTCTATTGTAAATGGAAAGAATAATATACACGTAAATATTTATAAACTGTCACTGAAAGAATATATATTTTTCTTTGTTAGGGATGATTTTCGCGATTTCGCGGAGCTATGTTTTTGGGAATTTGGTGACCGGGTGAAGTATTGGACAACATTGAACGAGCCATGGAGCTTTGCTTATGGAGGATATGTGATGGGGTCTTTTGCACCTGGTAGGGGGGCACCTTCACCTAGGCTAGTCCAAAATGCTATAGCTTTGCACAAGTGTAGAAGTTTCAAGAAACGTGACCATAACCATGGAGATCCAGGAACTGAGCCTTACATAGTTGCACATCATTTGATTCTTGCCCATGCTGAAGCTGTCAAACTCTATAGAGAACATTTTCAGGTACACAAATTGCAGAATTTTTCTTGTTAAATCATGTAAACTTGATTTAAAATGAATTTCTTTATACTATCTAAATTGATATTATAATATCAAATTTATTTAGTTAGGTGATTTAAAACAAGCAGAAACTGCCTCTTGCATAAAAGTGTAGAATAAAGATGTGTACATCAGATCACGAAGCGATTCGACCCCTCCCCGGATCCTTCCCAAATGCGAGTGCCTAGTGCACCGGGAACGCTCTTTATAATCCAAATATTTAAGCTAGATGATTTAAAGACACATTTCTTGAAGATAGAATTTCATGGAGGCAGATGATTAAGGTTAACGAGGTTTAGACAAGATATAGGGGCATATATATTTAGGGGCTTAGATACTATATACGTTTTATATGGACTTTGTACTTTTTTGTTTTTGTTTTTGTCTTTGTCTTGTATTGTATATGCATATACACGTTTATAACTATTTTAATAACGAAAACTACATATTTGTATTTACTGAATTCCCTCACTAAAACACTAGCACATTATATCCCTATTATTGTGTCATTTATACATGTGAAAAATAGAGACGGAGTATCACTGGAAGCAAACCCTATATATTTTGGGATAGAGACATTGTTTGTCTGTCGTTCTCTCTTTCCAGACTCTGACGATAGCTTTTGGTGCTATTGAGATATACTGGATTGATTGATTGATTTCTTTCTTTCTTTCAAGTGATCAAATGCCATTATTTCCATGCTTTATACAATCATACCATGTTGCCTTCTGTCAGGTTCAAGGAGGACAAATCGGGATTACTCTTGTGTCCCAATGGTGGGAACCTCTTTCTGATACTCCTCAAGACAAGGAGGCTGCAGAAAGAGCCCTTGACTTTATGTTTGGATGGTATGTATATAATTATCTATTTCGACATCTATTATATACATATATATTTTTTGACTTATATTATACAAATGTGATTTATATGCCATTTATGTGATTGATAATGTGGTGATTGATAATCATATTTCAGGTTTATGGAACCACTTAATAGTGGGAAATATCCACAGAGCATGATAGATCGAGTGAAATCACGTCTTCCAGAATTTACACCCGAGGAGTCCAAAATAGTTAAAGGATCATTTGATTTCCTTGGGGTTAATTATTATACAGCTCGATATGTAGCCGATGACTCATTTCCATCTGGCCATTCAAAAAGTTACATCACTGATCAACAAATCAAGACTCAAAGTATGTTCAACCATACTTACAACATATGTGTGTGTGTGTAGTCACGCAGACTAATTACAGTTCTTTTTACCTTTTAATTTACTTGATTTTCTTTTGATGTTTTGTTTTCTTGGATAATTTAACAGCTATAGGCCCTGATGGGAAGACAGAAATTGGTCCAAAGGTACGTATTTGTCTTGTCTTGTAAGTTTTAAAGTTGGGTTAATTTTTGGATTAATTTAATTAATCATCAAATGCTGACTCTAATTAGCAATTTTTTGTGTGTAATCTATTTTCTTTAGGCTGGCTCGAGTTGGTTGTACATTTATCCACCTGCAATGCAGAGGCTCTTGGCTCGTATCAAGTCGAAATATAATGATCCAATAATTTACATAACAGAGAATGGTGAGTATATATATTTTTTTCATTTCCTGATTCGATTTCATAAGTAATTAGAAGTAAATAATAAGTCAGTTGTATCATTACCAGCTGCATAAATTTATACTACTTTCATATGTAGGGGTGGATGAAGTGAACAATGTGGGGCTCACCGTGTCCGAAGCTCGTAAGGATCCAGTAAGAATCAAGTATCACCAAGACCATCTTGCATACTTGAAGAAGGCAATGGACGTGTATGTATCATACTATCTATTCTGATTTGATAAATTGTTAGTATGATACAACAATTAATACCCATTGAATTACTATAACGAATTATGTTACCTTTATTAGTTTTATTGTGTTCGAGGACTAGTTGTTACCCTTTCTATAATATATTCCATAAGTAAAAGCGAAGTGTATCTTATTAGATAAAGAAGACCCCTCCAATAAATAGTCATCCTAGTATATGTACAAATCATGATAGTATTTAGTCATTCTTTAATGTCAATGAAATATTGACGAATAGGGAAAATTGTTATATCAGCATTATGATTATGTTCAAAACAGGAGGCTCGTCTAATAATATTTGATATCTTATGAATGATTTTTTTCCTCGTTTGTTATTCAGGGACAAAGTCAAAGTGAAAGGTTATTTTGTATGGTCGTTATTCGACAATTTCGAATGGGGAGAAGGATACACTGTTCGTTTTGGAATGGTACATATAAACTACTTAGACGAGTGTGCAAGGTACCCAAAGCAATCAGCAATATGGTTCATGAACTTTCTCAAGAAGAAAAATGGTGGGCTTGAGCACCCACGTAAGGACGCAATCAAGGACGGACCTCGCCTTCCCAAGAGACCATTGGCTGAAAGTGAAGAAGACGACAACCCTAAGAAGTTCATCAGGAATTGATTGATTTTATTCTGATGGGAATTTTGTCTAGAAAATCCCTTTTGGTTCCACTATGTTAGAGAATAAAAAAGTGCGTGGGATTGTTTAGTGTATTTCTTTGTTCTTTACTTTCATAGGTCATAGTTATTTGACCTTGGAGATCTTGAGGTTTTTAGTGTATTTTGATCCTTAATAAAATGTAGTTCTCGGCAAAAATTGTTTTGCATTTTACTATTTGTTATTTTAGAATTTTCATAAGATGTATGTTATTCCTTCCATCCTGAATTTAAATTGAACATAATGTAATGAAGTTAAATCTTATTGGTGACGATTTTTAATGTATACTTAGTTGGTTAATTGATATAAAATACACAAATTATATAAGACTAATTGCAATAGTAATATGGAGCTTTGACTACTAATATATTTCTACTTTTGCAAAGTAAATCATATTTTTCAAATATGTCAAAATAAATACTAAGACAATATTTTTATAACAGAAAAAGGTATTTATTTCCACTCACCACAAAAAGAATTTCATTTACCGACGAAAATTTCACCGACGAACCACGGTTCATCGGTGTTGCGTCGGTACTTTGCGACGCATTTGCGATACACTCATTTTCGTCGTTAATTGCGACGAAAATACGATGAAAAGCATTGTCGCTAACAAAAAAGTAGTCAGGTTAATATGTTCGTCGGTGTTTTGTCGGTGGTTCGTCGCTATTCTTTGTGTTTTATTCGTCGCTATGTAGTTTGTAGCGTTACGTCGCTATATCGTCGCTATTTTGTCGCTAAAATTCCAGAACACGGATAAAATAAATTCGTCGGTGAGTAGGTTCTTGGCGTTGTGCATCGTCGGTTTTTTTGTCGATGAAACCCGCGTGTCGCAAATGTTTTGTTTTACTTTTCGTTCGTATTTCGATTTGTCGTTGTGTCGTCGCAGATTCGTCGAGGATTAAACACGTGTATTAATTAAGGAAAAAGAAAGCAGTGATTGGAAAAAAAATTATTAATTTAATAATAAAAATTTACATTATGAAACGAAAAATTAAAAAAAAATCTAAAAGAGAGGCGCAGAGGGGCCGTTCACTCTTCGTCATCGGAAGAAAGAGTGGCCGCCACATTATCTGCGAACTCTCTGAGGAGGCGCTTCAGCTTGTAATATCTGAATTTCAACTTCCGTAGCCTTCTAGTCATGCTGTGCAGTTGCCTCGACTGCTGTTGCATGTTTGCTATCAGCATACGGTAGTCGATATCCTGTTCCGGCATTTGTTCTTGAGCATCCTCTCGCGGTAGTGGGCCATACACAGATACGGAACCCTCCCGCTCAACCGATGGTGGTTGGGAAGGAGGCCCTTGTGGCGGGGTACTGTTTGCCCCTCCACCACGCCTTGGGGTTCTTCTAAAACGACGCGGCATATTTTGATGTTTTATTACTTTGTATGTGTGTATATATATGTGCGGATGTTTGGGGTATAAATAGGTAAATTTAGCGACGATATAGCGACGAACTTGCGACGCATTTTTCAACCGTTAACCAAGATGGGAATATGTGCGGGTGTGACGCTTCGTGCGAATTAGCGACGAATTAGCGACGTAATGTGTACGGGTGTGCCATTTCGTTCGAATTTGCGACGCACTTAGCGATGAATTAGCGACGTAAACACGTTCTAACCGTTGGGAACTGAACGGACACTACGGAATAGCGACGCATTAGCGACGCAGTAGCGACGAAACGCGTCGAATGGTGTGAAGACGTCGTGCGTCGCTAGTTCGTCGGTAACCCGTCGCTAAATTCGTTGATCATTATCAGCTCAGCTGATGAAGATAATATCGTAATATCGTACGTTGTAACCGTTGGGAACTAAACGGAATAGCGACGCATTAGCGACGCCGTAGCGATGAAACGCATCGAATGGTGTGAAGAGACGTCGTGCGTCGCTAGTTCGTCGGTAAAGCGTCGCTAAATTCAGCACACCGATAATAAATTCGCGGATAATAGGTTCTCGTCGTTGTATTAAGTTTCGTCGATATGGTTAGTAGGTTCTCGTCGTTGTATTAAGTTTTGTCGGTATATAGTTGATGTTTAGTCGGTGAATTAGTCGTCTCAAATTTTTCTGAGCCACATTTCGTTTGTATTTTAACGTCGTCAAGATTCGTAAGAGATTAAACACGTGTTTAAATTAAGAAAACGAAAGCGATGATTAGAAAAATAAAACTTCATTAATATAGAATTATAAATTACAAAATATACTAGGACAATAATGAAAAAACAATCTAAATGAATAGCCATTCACTGTTCGTCATCCGAACAGAGAGTAGCAACACTCTCTGCGCACGCCTTCAGGAGGCGTCTCAGCTGTGCAGCTTTGGATTTAATCCGCATCTGCCTTGTGTCCAGGTATTGGATACGCTCATCCTGGTACATAATATGCTCCCTCAGGTCATCCACTGTTTTCCACAGTTCTTGTATTTCTTTATGGAGATCGCCAATTTGGCGATTCCGACGTGGCCCAAAAAGACTGGGTTCAGAGGACTCAGCCTGTGGGGGTGATTCTTGTGGTGGAGGAACCGCTGAAGAAGAGGGTTGTTGAATAGGCCGTCTTGCCGCTGAATGGCCACTACCACGTCGCGCTTGCGCTTTAGTACGAACCATATTTGGGTCTTTTTTTATGATTATAAAGGAGGTTGTTTTCTATGTAGTTGGGGGTCACGGTCCATCCTGTTTATATAGGGAATTCAGCGACGACATAGCGACGCGATAGCGACGTAAATGCATCATAAGTGTAACAGTCGGGCACTGTGCGGACACCGCCGAATAGTGACGCCTTAGCGACGCCCGCAGCGACGAAACACATCGTATGGTGTGAAGATACGTCGTGCGTCGCTGAGCTTCGCTAAGTCGTCGGTATTTGTGTTTCTTGGTCGTCGCTGAGCGTCGCTAAGTCATCGGTGTTTGTGTTTGTTTGTTTCCGGGATTTGTGTTTCTTGGTCGTCGCTGAGGCGTCGCTAAGTCGTCAGTATTTGTGTTTGTTTGTTTCCGGGATTCGTGTTTCTTGGTCGTCGCTTAACGTCGCTATATCGTCGCTAATACGTCGGTAATATTGCAGGCTGAGAACCATAAAACACAGCTTTCTTCTTCCACTCTTCTCCCATTCTTCTCCCATTTCAAACACATAAATCATCACTTTTTTACGAGAAGGAAGAAATCTTATTGTGTGGAATTTTGATGTTTTCCACCACCGAGAAAAGATAGCTGTTGTTATTTTGAAGGTATAGCGAGAAAATGGATCCGAGGAGGAGCGATAGATTGTGGATGTACGAGAGAGTAAACAATGGGGAGTGGAGTTTTAGATTTGTTGAAGGTCTCGAAGAATTTATGGATTTTGCGACGAGTAATGAAAGTGGAACGCAGATTAGATGTCCGTGTAAGAAATGCAAGAACCGTAAATATATGCATCCGGCTGACGTGAGGGTTCACTTATTGAAACAAGGTTTCGTGCACAATTACCATACATGGTACTGCCACAGCGAATATGAGGGGGCGTCTACATCTGCAACTGTACACGTCGAAGAGGGACCCGGTCAGGTTGATGCCGAAGAAATAGGCGAGGGATCTCACAACCCATACATGCAGATGGTGCAAGATGCAGCCGCCGGCGCATTTACGGGAGAGCAATACTTACAAATGCAGGATCCGGATGAACAGCCGCGTGTATTCGTGGAGGAAGATCCGAACCCTCAGGCGAGACAGTTTTTTGAGATGCTGAACGCCGCCAACACACCGCTGTATCCCGGTTGCGGTAGTCACACACAGATGTCCATGATCGGTTGGATGACGAGCATGAAGACGGAGCACCGCATGACGGAGAGATTGTACGATGGGATGTGTCAGCTGATGAGGGAATCTCTTCCCGAAGGGAACACAATGGTCGATAGTTTTTATTCGATGAAGAAACAGCTGCAGGCGTTGGGACTGCCGGTTCAGAAGATCGATTGTTGTTCAGAGGGGTGCATCATATATTGGGGCATCGACGAGGATAAAGACAAGTGCAGGGTCTGTGGGACACGCAGGTGGAGAACGAACAAAAGAAACCGGAACGTGCCAAGAAAGCAATTCTACTATTTACCTCTCGCCCCTAGACTGCAGAGGCTCTACGCATCCGGTGCCACAGTTAGCCAGATGAGGTGGCACGCGGAGCACTACACGAAAGACGGTGAGATGTGCCATCCATCTGACGGCGAAGCTTGGAGGACGTTCGATGCGACACATCCGGGTTTTTCGTCGGAGACAAGGAACGTTAGGTTGGGGTTATGCACCGACGGGTTCAACCTGTTCGGACAGTCGGGAGAGCAGTATTCGTCGTGGCCTGTAATCGTGACGCCGTACAATCTATCACCTTGGATGTGCATGAAGAAGCCGTACATGTTCTTGACTGTGATTGCACCGGGGCCTAGGAATCCGAAACAGAAGATCGACCTATACCTGCAGCCATTGATACATGAGCTGAAGTGGTTGTGGGAGTTTGGCGTGGAGACGTTCGATGTATCGACCAAACAAAACTTCTAGCTACACGCTGCGCTGATGTGGACCATCAGCGACTTCCCGGCTTATTCTATGTTGTCGGGGTGGAGCACAGCAAGGAAATATGCTTGCCCTTGCTGCATGAAGCAAGCGAAGACGATGTCCTTGAAACATGGACGTAAGATTTGCTGGTTCGACAGCCATAGGAAGTTCCTGCCCAGACGTCATTTGTACAGAAAGAACGTGACGTCGTTCATGCCTGGCATCGTCGAGAAGGACATGAAGCCCGAGCTTCTCACGGTGCTGAATGTGCCTGGAAAAACGAAAGACAATTTGAAGGCATGACTTGATATGCGCGACCTGAATATGCGACCGGAGCTGCATCCCGTTGGCACATCCTACATGCCGAAGTCCTCTTACACGCTGAATGCGGAGCAGGTCAGTGCGTTGTTAGCGTGGTTGGGGACGGCTAGATTTCCTGACGGCCATGTTTTGAACCTGTCTAAGAACATCGACGTGAATAAACGCGGTTTGCACGGGATGAAGAGCCACGACTATCACGTGTTCATGCAACGGTTGATGCCTATTGCATTCCGCAAGCTGCTTCCAACCAATGTATGGGAAGCACTTACCGAGATGAGTCTGTTCTTCAGATGTCTTACATCCACGAGACTCAGGGCGGATGATATGTCAAGGCTGGAGGGCGAAATCCCATTGATCATTTGCAAGCTGGAAACTGTATTCCCTCCGGCCTTCTTTGATTCAATGGAACACCTGCCAGTTCATCTACCATACGAGGCATGCGTTGGTGGTCCTGTTCAGTACAGGTGGATGTATCCGTTCGAGAGGTACTCTTATTTATTACGTGACGTTCTTATGTTTTTAAGCGCAAGCATTTGAACAGATATTCCCTATATGAACAGATATCTCAGGCATTTGAAGCTGAACATCAAGAACAAGGCGAAAGTCGAGGCCTCGATGTGCAATGCCTACCTGACGGAGGAAGCCTCGACCTTCGTGTCTCATTACTTCGATCCAGATGTCCCGTCGAGGTGTAGAGATGTTCCCCGGAACGACGACGGCATTTCCAGATCCAGTGTCCTCCCGATATTCACACATCCGATCAGATTTCACGGACAGGGAAAGGAAATGATATTGGGGGACAGCGAGCTGAAGATTGCTCATTCTTACGTTCTGCGCAACTGCCGTCAAGTCGACCGTTTCCAGAGGTATAAACGATATCCAATTTTAATTTGTAAATACCTTGCGCTACTATATCCATTATATTACAAAGATATACAGGGTACTCATTCGTAATTTGCTTCAGCTTGTTCGTTGATTTATTGCAACACACCGTTCACCGGGTATATCGAGCGATGCAATAAACAATGAGTTAGATGCCAAGTTTGCTGATTGGTTCAGGTGGCATGTAAGTTTACATATTTACCGGTTACGTGTACGTCATGTGATACGCATTTATTGCCCCGCTGATGTATACTTACTTGTCGTTTTACAGGCGAGCAAAGGTCATCTGGCTGACGATGAGTACGGTTACATTCTGACACCAGTAGCCGAGGGTCTATTGAACAGAGTCACGCGCCACGATATGTGTTTTGTCAATGGTTGTAGATTCCACACAGTCTCCCATGCCAGCCGAAAATCGTCGGAGAACAGCGGAGTGTGTGTCAAGTGGTATGACAATAGCCCGGACGAGGATGACTTCTACGGCTACCTTACTGACATCATTGAGCTCGAATATCCCACATTGCCTATAAAGCAGGTGGTGCTATTCAAATGCGAATGGTACGATCCAACTCGGGAAGGTTATCGCGCTGGCACAAAGGTTCATGACCGATAAAAGTTGGTAGACATACACCAAGGGCGACGGTACAGAAAGTACGATCTATTCATTTTGGCTAGTCAAGCGTCCCAGGTGTACTATCTATCGTATCCAACAACGAGGATGAAATGCGAGCTCAAAAGACTGGCGAGCCGTGTGCAAAGTGAAATCGAGCAAGTTTGATGTCAGTATACAGCCAGGTTCAGATGGCACGGATGCCGCATTTCAAGAAGAAAACCCGCCCGTTCTGGATACAACACATGTTGAACTGCACAACATCCCTCTAAATGACCCCAACGGCGGTTTCATCGAAATTCATCTCAACATACAACCGTCTGACAATATTTAAGATGTAGGCGAAGACGAATACCAGGATGAAGAGGACGACGAGCATGTAGATGAAGATGAAAATGAAGATGAAAATGAGGATGAAAATGAAGATGCGTATGAGGATGCGGATGACAATGAAGATTGAGGTTAGTCACAATTTTTTATGTACCTCATTAGGCGAAAGTGTGTATGCGTTGATGTACTTATAAACATGTATATACATAATGTGTGTCTGTAAGTACTTTATATTTTGTATTATTTTTTTCAATACTGATGGCACCGACAAGTTACCGACGAAACCTGTCGTCGCAAATTTGAAATAACGACGACACATGAAATAGCGACGCCACAGTAATAGCGACAGACTTTCGTCGCTAGTGCGTCGCAAAATTTTCGACTAAAAGCTGAAAACCCTTCTCTTCTTCCCCATTTCTGCGTTTCCCTCCTTTCCCCCTTCCCCAAATTTTCAACGAACTCCCATCGCCTCCTCCCCCCATCTTCTCCGGCGAATACAGCAGAGGCCATTTAGGAGGTATTTTATTTGTTTTTATTATTTTATTTGTTTTTATAAGGTCTATTCTGTTTTTCATCAAGAAATCGTGGATTGTGCGCTTGTTTTTGTTGTTGTTATACACTTGAGAGCAGTTTGGGAGGAGAGATTGTGCTGGGGTGGAGGGATTCGGGCTGGGTGGGGCGGTGTGGGGCTGGGTGTTGGAGGGGATGTCGAAGGAGATGGCGGAGGGGATGGCGGAGGGAATGGCGGAGGGGCAGTGGTGTAGCCTGGGTGTTGGAGGGGATGTCGGAGGGGATGGGTGGCTGTGGAGCTGGGTGGGGCTGGGTGGCTGTGCGTGGGGTCCGGGTGGGGAGGGGTGGCTGTGCGTGGGGCGGTGTGGGGCTGGGTGTTGGAAGGGATGTCGGAGGAGATGGCGGAGGGGATGGCGGAGGGGATGGCGGAGGGAATGGCGGAGGGGCAGTGGTGTAGCCTGGGTGTTGGAGGGGATGGCGGAGGGGATGGGTGGCTGTGGGACTGGGTGGGGCTGGGTGGCTGTGCATGGGGTCCGGGTGGGGCGGGGTGGCTGTGCGTGGGGCTGGGTGGCTGTGGGTGGGGTCCGGGTGGGGCGGGTTCGGCTGGATGGTGCAGGTTGGGGCGGGGGTGGGGCGGTTTATATATGTATATACGGTTTTTGATATATACACATTTCACTGTTTTTGATATATATATATTTCACTGTTTTTAGGTATATATACATAAATATATATATATATATAAGGTTTTACATTTATATATATATATCTCGTTTTCACATATGTATATATATATAGTTCACTGTTTTTTTAAGTATATATATACATATATATATATATACATACATATATATATACGGCAGTTATATA